>JAJIBD010026173.1:0-101082 GCA_021461705.1 Cryptotis parvus | reverse complement strand
GTCATGATGTATAACCTTCTTGATGAGTCTTTGGATTCTGTTTGCTAGTATTTTGTTGAAGATCTTAGCATCCGTGTTCATCAGGGATATTGGTCTGTAGTTTTCTTTCTTTGTGTTGTCTCTTCCTGCTTTGGGTATCAGGGTGATATGTGCCTTATAGAAGCTGTTTGGGAGTGTTTCTGTTTCTTCTATTTCCTGGAAGAGCTTGAAAAGGACTGGCAGTAGGTCCTCCTTAAAGGTTTGGTAGAGTTCACTAGTGAATCTGTCTGGACCTGGGCTTTTGTGTTCGGCAGACTTTTAATTACTGTTTCTATTTCCTCAATGGTGATAGGCTAATTCAGGTATTGGAGTTCTTCTTGTTTCAGCCGTGGGAGGTTATAGGACTTCAGGAATTTATCCATTTCTTCTAGATTCTCATGTTTCATGGCATACAGGCTCTCAAAGTAATCTCTGATGATCTTTTGGATTTCTGTGGTTTCTGTTGTGATGTCACCCTTTTTATTTCTGATTCTGCTTATTTGGGTTCTCTCTTTCCCTGTCCTTACAAGTCTTGCCAATGGTTTGTCAATTTTGTTTAATTTTTCAAAGAACTAGCTCTTGGTTTTATTAATCTTTTGGATTTTTTTTTGGTTTCCAACTCATTGATTTCCTCTCTAAGTTGTATTATTTCCATTTTTTTTTGCCTGGGTTGGGCTCCTTTTGTAGGTCTTTTCTAATGTCTTCATATGTGTAGTCAGGTTATTTTTGTGGGCCCTTTCTTGTTTCCTGGTGAATGCTTGCAGAGCTATAAACGTCCCTCTTAACACGGCTTTTGCCGTGTCCCACAAGTTCTTACAGTTGGTGTCTACATTTTCATTTGTTTCCAGAAAACCCTGGATTTCCTGTTTGATTTCTTCTATGACCCATTTGTTGTTCAGTAGAGAGCTATTCAGTTTCCAGATGTTTGGTTTGACTCCCTGTTTCTGTTTATGGTTAAGTTCAATTTTCAGTGCATCGTTGTCTGAAAAGATAGCTGACACAGTTTCTATCTTTTTATTTTATTGAGGTATGCTTTGTGGCTCAGCATGTGGTCTATCTTGGAGAATGTTCCATGTGCACTAGAGAAAAATGTGTATTAGCTTTTTTAGCATGAAAAGCCCTGTATATCTCCACTAGCTCTCTTTCTTCCATTTCTTCCTTCAGGGCAAATATTTCCTTGGTGAGTTTCAGTCTTGTTGATCTATCCATAGTTGATAGAGCAGTGTTAAGTCTCCAACTATTATTGTGCTACTGTTAATGTCTTCTTTGAGGTCTCTTAGCAGTTGTTCCGTGGACCAAATCATCCCCAGGGAAGAGCCCGAACTTCCATCAATGGGAACCGAGGCATACTGCCTTGGTTTCTCCCCTGAACGCCTTGGCCCTGTACTTCTGGGAATGTCTGCAACCTTCCCCACAGGTGTGTGTGTGTGTGATCCTTGCATCTCCGCGGACCCAATCAGCCCCAGGGAACAGGCCAGAAACCTAAACTCACATCCCCAAACTAAAAACCACACCAGACATGAGGGGCGTCCCACGCGATCTTCTTACTATCTATCTTGCATGAGGTACCAGTGAATCCTTGTTTCTACATCCTTGCCACCCACCCAAACTCTGCAAGTAGCCCAGATACCTACTAACTGTACTATCTAGTCACCCAAGAACTCACATTTGTAACCTACAATACTCATAATGGTAAAGCAACACAAAAATTTCATCAAGCTCTGTGAATGAAGTCACTAGTCCAGATGAGCCAAGCAATACCGATGTGTTGTATAACTTCTCTGATAAGGAATTTTGGAAAGAATTGTTAAGGATGCATAAGGAACTAAAAGAAGCAATGGAAAGCAAAATCTATAAAATACAAGAGGACATGAGAGAAGAAATGAGGAAAATGCAAATGGAAATGACAGATATTAAAAATGAGGTAAATGAAATGAAAAACACAATGGAAGGCCATCATAGCAGAATAATAGCTACTGAAGAAAGAATTAGTGATCTCGAAGTTCCAAAGATTCTCTACACAACACCAGAAGATAGAAAATAGACTCACAATTACCAAACAGATAACAAGAGATAATCAGGTGAAGCCAGAAGAAACAACATACGGATCATTGGGGTCCTAGAAGGGCAAGAAGAACACCCTGATGAAGAAGAAACTGTCAAAGCCATAATTGCTGAGGAGTTCCCCGAACTAAAGAACACTTGCCTTAAGATCCAGGAGGCCCGTAGGATACCAGCTAAAAGAAACCCCAACAAGAGTACTCCAAGATACATCTTAATTAAAATAACAAAAAACTATAGATAAAGATAGAATACTGAAAGCAGCAAGATCAAAGAAGGAAATCACATACAAAGGAACATCCCTAAGATTTACAGCCCTAAGATTTGGGATCTGATGAAACACACTGAGCCCAAAAACAATGGTGGGATATTGTGAAAAGGCTCAATGAACTGCAGGCCTCACCAATAATTATTTTCCGGCCAGACTCACATTCAGATATGAAGGAAAGATACACAACTTCATGGATAAGCAACAACTCAGGAACTTCATGGACTCTAAACCAACTTTAAAAGAAGGACTGAAGGGTCTACTGTAATGCGACCAAACCCAAAAAGCACAACAAGAACAAACAGAAAGATGGCACAAAATCCTATGACAATAATCTCTCTTAATGTCAATGGTCTAAATGCACCAATTAAGAGACACTGAGTGACAAAATGGATTAAAAAATTGAACCCACCATTCTGCTGTCTACAGGAAACACATCTGAATAATCAGAACAAACACAGTCTCAAAGTCAAAGGTTGGAAGACCATTCTCCACGCAAACAATTCCTCCAAAAAGGCTGATGTGGCCATATTATTACCAGACAATGTAGACTTCAGGCTGAAAAAATGTTAGAAGGGACAGCGAAGGCCATTTCTTATTAATTAAGGGGTATGTACACCAGGAAGAAATTACACTACTGAATATATATGCACCCAACGAGGGGCCAGCAAAATTCATGTAACTTCTTTTTTAAATAGAAATTGTTTTCAGAACATATTCATATATTTAATAATGTATTGAGGACCGCCCTTATTATGGATCTGTGTAAACAGATATTAAGATGCTGAAAAAATGTATAGTTTAAAAGGCAATATAACCATTTTATTATCTCTAAAATTTATGAATGACTTTATTGAATAATAGAATCCACTTACTATAAGTGAGTGCTAGGTTTGATACTTATTATTTTTTATTATATGGAGCTAAAGACACGAAGAAGTTGATAGAGAAGGTTAATATATTTTCTAATTACTGGAAGTAAACATGTATTCTATAACATGTAAACATGTATTCTAAAAATGGGCCACACCTGGATAGGCTCAGGGCTTACTCCTGAATGAGTGTTCCAAATTTAGACCTGACTCTGGCTCTGGGCTCATGAATCATTTCTGCCAGTGCTCAGAGGATTATATATTATACTGATGATAAAAGCCTCGGTCAGAATTGGTAAAAAAAATACCCTACTTGTTGTATAGGTACCAAAAATATTTAATTTTGCAAATATGTTTTAATTTTATGAATTATTTGTTATAAATATATAAAATGTGAAATGTTTGCTCAATTTTGTAAAGGTTAACAGCAACAATAAACTATAAAAACACATTTAAAGTCAAGTGATGTGCTGGAGAGATGCCAAAAGGCTAAGACAATTGCACATGGTCCGATTACCTTGGTCTGATTACAATAACCTTGGTCAGATCATAGCAATGAATATGGTTCTCCAAACATCACCTGCTGGGAACCAGAGAACAAAGCTGGGTGTGGCCCAAAATTGAGAGACAGAAAGAGGAGAGAAGAGACACAATGCAAAACAGTGATATAATATGGAGAGTCTAGACAATTAATCTTTATTTTAAAAAATATGTCACATCATTTATTATTTGTTGGAAAATATATATAGAAATACCTCTTTGCCAGTTTTAATTTTTTCATTGAAAGTTAATGTTTCCTCAAATATTTCTCTTCCATCATTTAAGTTCAGATTTCATAAATATTATTTATGATTTATTGATTCTACCTTTGAATAACTCATGCCAAGTTTTTAGTAAACAGTTTGATCTCTTTTCCTCCCTGTGTCAAATTAATTTCAGTACTGAAAATAGAATATAACGCTTTCTACATTTTCGTTCTTGATTCCATGGGGATCAAATAGGAACTAAAGATTTTTTGAGTTCAGTAATTAATAACAGTCATGCACTCGCATACTTTGGTGCACAGATAAACACACACACACACACACACACACACACACACACACACATACTCCTAACTTGGTCTACAGGATATTTCATTTTTAGGCGTCACTGTCCGCCAACCTTACTTCCCATGATGAGTCTTTTGTGACCTTTATTATAGCAGTTTATTCACATCTTATATTTAAGTTTGCATCAACCCTCTAGCTTCTCAAGGTTGACTCCTTGCAACTAAATTATCTTCTAAAATAATCTACATCTAGGATGTATTCTCGCTACCAATTATTCTCTGTCATATTTTACTATTATTTGCTCATTTCTGCAGTTCATTCTCTCTCTCTCTCTATATATATATATATTTATATAAAACATATTTTAGTATGTGCTTCACTGTATCACTGTCTTCCCGTTCATCATCGATTTGCTCGAGCGGGCCCCAATAACATCTCCATATGTCCTGTCTCATGCTAGTAGAGCCCAAGGGCATCTGCTTGCTCCAGGAACATAAAGAGCCTCAATCCATTCTGGAATGAGGTCTATAATTGTTACTGGTATTTGGCATATCAAATACAACACGGTAGCTTGCCAGGCTCTGCCGTGCATGTAGCATACTTTGTAGGCATCTCTAAGTCCAGCATTTATTGATGAACCGCGCTGTGATAGGCTGGTCTGCTGTGTGGAGTTCTGACGAGAGAGAAGTCCGGATGTGGAAAATAGAAGCCCTCATGGAGTGGGGGGTCATCTGGCTTGTTGCGAGGCTCTGCTGGGTTGGCGGGCCAGGGCTAGAACCGACCACCCTCCCGGGCGCCTCGTGGAGCGGCTGGGCACAGGGAGAGCCAGTAGCAGCTCTGCCCCATGTCTGCGAGTCTATATAAGCACATACTTCAAATCAACTTCTAAGGGTGAGGAAATAGTGCAGTCGGTAAGGAAAATAGTGCAGTTGGTAAGCCTTGCATGTAGTTAACCACAGTTCAATCTCCAGAACTGCATATTGTTCCTAAAGCAGCACTAGGAGTGATTTGAGAACAAACCAGGAGTGAGCCCCGAGTAGCATCAGATGCAGCACAACTTTGTTCCCAAATTCTAAAAAGTGACTACCAATTAAAAAATATGGATAGCTAAATATAGAAAGATATACACAAAACACATATGTGTGCATAAATATGTATATGTTGTATATAACATATATAAATGTTACTGGCACTGCTCGAGCAAATCGATGAATAACAATATATTATATAATATATGTTATATATTATCACTTGACATCCGTTATTCATCGATATTAATAATAATATATATTATATAATATACTATTAATAATATATATTATATAATATATTATTAATATCATATATTATATTATTATATAATATATTATTATATATATTATAGGGTCCGGAGCGACAGCCCAGCGGGTAGGACCTTTGCTTTGCAAGTGGCCGGCCCAAGCCAGTCCAGGTTCAATCTCAGGCATCCCATATGGTCCACTGAGCACCGCCAGGAGTAATTCCTGAGTCCAGAGCCAGGAGAAACCCCTGAGCATTGCTGGGTGTGACCTAAAAAACCAAAAAAAAAAAAACAACAAGAAACTACAAGACACTGACCCAAAAATAAAAATATATATATACTATATATATACACATCTATAGTTGTGTATATATTATATATTATATACACATATATATTACATGTATATATAATATATTATATATAGATATATAAATACATATATAAATGTATATATAAATGTATAAGTATATATAAATACATATATATATAAATGTATGTATATCAAGCCACAATGTGTACGAGAAGAAAGAGAGAGAGAGAGAGAGAGAAGAGGAAGAATGGAAGAATGCCTGCTATAGATCCAGGCTGGGGAGGAGGGAAGGAATCTGGGGACATTGGTGTTGGGAAATGTGCACTGGTGGAGGAATGGGTGCTGCAATATTGTATGACTGAAACCAAATCATAAAAGAGCTATGTTAATGTCTAAAAAAATTATCCTTGTAACATGGTTTACAACATTGTCAAAATTAATATATACATATACACGCATCTCTTCGACTCCACCATTCTCCCTGTGTTAATACATGCCTCAGAGACTTGGGCCCTATGAAAACAGGATGAGAATGCTCTTCAGGTCTCCCAAGGAGGAATCAAAAGAGCTATGTTTGGAATATCATGCCTCACTCAAGTGAGAGAAGGTATCCGGTGTTCCGACCTCCGCCAAAGATCCAGAGTCAGGGATGCTGTCTCATTTGCCAAGGCATCAAAAAATAAGATGGGATGGCCATGTAATGCAATTTGGAGATGACTGCTGGACTAGAGCCATTACCGACTGGATCCCACGGGATGTCAAAAGATCATGTGGCCCATCTACAAGATGGTCAGACTTCGTCAAATCCTGAACAAACGGTTTGAAGTTCTTCATATTCCTGAAGCAACCAGATGCCTTTGGGCTAAACTGGCATGTGATAGAGTCAAATGGAAACATTACTGGAGCCCAATCAAGCAAATCGAAGAATAACGGGATGTCAAGTGAACATATATTCATATAACATGTTTATTACATTATATATTATATTATATAGCATATCATATATGTGGTATATAATATATATTGTATATGTGTCTATATGTATATATAAGTATATATACATATATATCTGCCTGTATGTGTGGTTTCCTTTGTAGGATTCTCGGTTCTCAAGTATACTTATTGACTTATGGAATTAATGACTTGATGCAAAAACTTTTTCACGTATTAGTCTTTCCTATTCCCTTTGAAGGTACACCCGGCAGAGCAGAAACCAGCTTTCACTGTTGAACCCACTGCATTCCATGGACCACGAGAGCAACTTCCGACCGAGTCCACCATCCCGATGGAGCCTCGGAGGAGCCCAGAGAAACCCCCACACCTTGCTGGAAGCGATCTTCACAATCCACACTCTGCAGCTGGTAAGATCTCCCCCCAGCAGATTAATCCAGTCTCCAGCTTGCCTTGTCAGAAACCCAGCCTAGAAGGACCCACCACGCAGAGACCCGCCTGGCAAGCTGTTCGATGCGTGTTCGATATGCCAAATCCAGTAACAGAATTTTTATTTTCCTGACCCCGAAAGAGCCCTTAATATGGCAGCAGTAAGAAAGGCAAACAAGCAGTGCCTGATAAAATTTCATGGCCATCCTCGGCTGCCAAAACAAAGAAGGACTAAAATGACTGTCTGTACTTTCAATGCATGTACGCTGGCATCGGAAGAATATATTGAGGATCTGAGGCTGCAAGCGCAAAAATATCAAGTACGACATCATTGGTCTAACTGAGACGAGGAAGCATCAGTTGCATCATGCTGTATTTGACAACGGAGAATTGTTCCTTGGAACATGCAACGAAAGAGGCATCTGTGGCGTTGGTGTCCTTGTCAACACGAACATGGCCGTCAACATTGATTCATTTGAATGCCTAACAAACTGAATAGGATGATTACACTAGAAGAGATGTGGCCCACTGCCAGCAATTTCTATCTTCATTATCTACGAACCAACATCCACATACAAAGAAGATGAAATTGAGAAATTCTACATGGAATTGGAGTTCTATAAAAAAGATCACACCTTCTACAAGATCAGAGTTGGTGATTCAATGCCAAGATAGGACCAAGAAGATCGGCTGAGGAACTCCACATCGGGACCCATGGCCTAGAATGAAACGAACAGGGTGAGAGACTATCTGAGTTCATCATGTCCACCAAGACCATACATTGGAACTCACAGTTCCAGAAAGCTGAAGCGAAACATTGGACATGGGAATCTCCTGGCGGACAGTTCCACAATGAAATTGACCACATCATCTTCAATCGACGGTTTTGTCTGACCGATGTATCTGTCGTCCACAAATTCAAACAGGATCGGACCCTGTCTCCTTCGTGCAAAAATTCTACTTCCTGTAACGGGGAGAAAAGGCTGCAAAGTTTAAGAAGAGAACTCCCAGAATGACCACCAACTGGGAACTCTTTGGCACCATTGCAGAAACATGGGAAGATACCGTCACTGACAACATCCATGAAGAATACAATCGACTGGTTCAGCACCTACATGATTGTGCAAAGAATGCTGAGAGAGAGAAAGGCACAAAAGGACGCTTGTCTTCAGAAACTCTTGAGCTGATTCGCCAACTTGGCAAGGTGGGGAGCCTCAGGAGACCAAATGCTAACGTCCAAGCTTGCTAAACGGTGCAGAGAAGCGATAAAAGAAGACCTCAAAGAAAGAAGAGCAGAAATACTGGAAGATGCAGCAGAGGCCGGTAAAAGCATTCGCACTGCCCGCCTGTCCTTCGCCAACTATAAGACCAAGATTACTGCCCTCCGATGCCCTGATGGATCTATCACATCTTCCAGAAAGGCAATGGAGAAGATTATCCAGGACTTCTACTCGAATCTCTTTGAAAGCCACATCCACCTGCCCACATACCAAATTCCACAGGATGGATATGTCATTCCCAACGTTCTCCCTTCTGAAATCCGACATGCCATCTCGTCAGTAAAGAAGGGAACAGCACCAGGCCCAGACAAAGTCAGACCCGAATACCTGAAGAATCTGCAGTCGGTACTCATCAATACACTAGCACTAGCTCGGCTCTTCACACGCTACCTGTCCGAATGCAAGGTGCCCTCCCAATGGAAAACCAGCAGGACAGTTTTACTGTTTAAGAAGGGAGACATTCACGACATCGGCAACTATCGCCCCATCTGTCTGTTGTCCGTCATCTACAAGCTGTTTACACGAGTTATCCTGAACAGAACACTAGATGAACATCAAGAACATCATGCGACAATTAGAATGGGAAGGAATGGGAGTGAAGATAGATGGTCGGCAACTACACCAGCTCCGCTTCGCTGATGACATGGTTCTAATAACACCAAACATTACCCAAGCGGCAAAAATGCTGGCTGACTTTGACCGAGAATGTGAAAAGATAGGTCTACAGCTGAATCTAAAGAAAACAATGTTCATGAAGAATGAAGTAGTTCCTGAGGCCCCATTCACTCTCAATGGAACAAACATCTCTGAATGCAGCAGTTTTGTGTACCTAGGTCAAGAAATCAACATGATGAACGCCTTTAAAACCTGAGCTGCGCAGGAGGAAGAGAGCGGCATGGAATGCCTTCAAAGGTATCGAAGAAATAGCTAAAAGGACAAAGAACCTCCGGCTCCAGGCACATCTCTTTGACTCCACCGTTCTCCCTACATTAGCATACGCCTCAGAGACCTGGGCCCTACGAAAGCAAGATGAGAATGCTATTCGGGTCTCCCAGAGAGGAACCGAAAGAGCTATGCTTGGAATATCACACCTCACTCAAGTGAGAGAAGGAATCCGGAGTTCTGACCTCCTTTGCTATTCCAGAATCAGGGATGCTGTCTCGTTTGCCAAGGCATCGAAAATCAGGTGGGCTGGACATGTAATGCGATTTGGAGACAACCGCTGGACTAGAGCCATTACTGACTGGATCCCACGGGATGTCAAAAGATCACTTGGCCGCCCACCTACAAGATGGTCAGACTTCCTTGTCAAGACCCTAAAGGAACAGTTTGAGGCTCTTCATATCCCTGAATCAACCAGATGCCATTGGGCTACATTGGCACGTGATAGGGTCCAATGGAAATGTTACTGGCGCCCGCTTGAGCAAATCGATGAATAACAGGATTCAAGTGATCAAGTGAAGTGATTCCCTTTGAAAGACATTTAAAACAATATTATATAATATTGTTTGAAAATTGAAAAAAATTGATTTAATTACTTAGACTGCAAATGTATTTGTAAATAATATTAGGACAGATATGGTATATATCTAATTTATCCAGGTAAAATGATTTACAATTTGTCAAAATTAATTAGCATTTGGTTAGCAAATTTATACTAATATCACCAAAAAAGTGCCACAGTGGCAGCATGTTTATTGTGTTTTCTTATCTTTCCAGTTTTACTATTATTTTTTATACCATACCCAGCAATACTAAGGTCTATTCCTGGCTCTATACTCAGGGATCACTTTCCCTGATGCTTGGGGAACAACAGGGTTCCAAGGAATTGAATCATATCTGGCCCTTTATAACTCAAGCATGATTTCAGAAAAATATCTAAGGTATGTGTTTCATTTAATCAAAAATCACTGTATTACTATCTCCCCTTTGTTCATTGATTTTCTCGAGTGGGCACCAGTACCATCTCCATAATTCCTGTCACAAGCAAGTGTAACCCAAGGACATCTGCTTGCTAGAGGGACAGGAAGAGCCTAAATCATTTCAGGTCGAGGTCCATAATTGTTACTGGTTTTTGGCATAACAAATAAATAAACACGGGTAGCTTGCCAGGCTCTGCTGTGTAGATGGTAGATAGACAGGTAGATGATAGATAGATTATAGATAGATTATAGATAGATATGTAGATAGATAGATATAGTGAGCAAGTTGCATATAATAAATTAAAACATCTAATAGATTACATGCTAATTATAAATAAACACTGCTAACAGACAATGAGGGGGCATTTGTTGTTTAGCTTCAATAAGTGAATAGTTGATTCATTTGCTTGTTGTTTTTGGCTTTTTGGGTCACACCTGATAATGCTCAGGGGTTACTCCTGAATAGGCACTCAGGAATTAATACTGGTGGTGCTTGGGGAACCTTATGGAATGCCAGGGATCAAACCCGGGTCATCCACATGCAAGGTAAACAACCCACCCGCTGAGCTATTGCTCGGTTCTCCCAATAGTTGATTTCTTAAAGAAATAATTCAGGGTCCAGAGCAATAGCATGATGGCTATGCCAACTACAGTTCATGTGACTGATCTGGGTTTGAGCAGTCTGATTCCCAGAAGGAATGATTCCTGAGCACAGAGTCTTACATATTGCTGGATGCAACCTACTCCGCCACCTCCCACCAAAAAAAAAAAAAAAAAAAAAAAAGAGAGAGAGAGAAAGAGTTCAATAAAGTAATTTAGAAATAATTCTCAGATGAAATGTTCTTTGTTAAAAAGCCTCCTCAGTGAACCTTTAATTTGTATTTAGGTATTTAGGCAATATGTTAGGTTCAGATGTTTTCCTTATTAAGTGAATAATTTGACACTTTCTTTGTTTTTCATTATTATCTGGTCAATAAATATTTATTTTAGTTATATATTGAGCTCTGAATGATTGTGTTTATTGGAACTGAAGGATATATTTTTTTTTTGCTTTTTAGGGTCACACCCGGCGATGCTCAGGGGTTTCTCCTGGATCTGTACTCAGGATTTGCTCCTGGCGGTGCTCAGGGGACCATATGGGATGCTGGAGATCGAACCTGGGCCGACATGGGCCAGTAGCTTGCAAGGAAAACGCCCTACCGACTGGACTATCGCTTCGGCCCTGAAGGATAAATTTTAAATATGCATATCAGACATGGAAGTCATGTTCCTGTGAGTATGACACTTATACGTCTAATCTATACCTTGTTTCCTAAATCAAACACTAGTAGAGGAACAGGACTATTAATAGCCCTTTAAGTGAGACTAAAAAACATAATTCCTATCAAGACAAAAGTCTGCTGGTATTAACCTAGATCCAGAAGAAAAGGATTAAATTCATATTAAGAATGGATTTAAATATTCAGGACATAAAGTTATAGGATCTTAAAAACTGAACAAAAATAAATATGTAAATATTATATGCTCTGATTTAAAATGATAGAGTAACACAACTCTACAAAAAATATAGGTGTTCTGGAGAAACTATATCAATTAGTAAGGATTAGCATCATATAATTAAAGGGAAAAAGAAAAAATAATGCTTATACAATACAGGAAAATTAGAGTAGAATTATAAGGAGGAACAGTAATAACTGTATTATATTATCTGGTGTTCTTTAACAAATCAGGAGAACAGATGCTCACAGTCCTAGTAACCTTAGAAATTATATTCAATATTTTCAAGTTTAATTACAAAAGTAATAAACTTTTGAAGTCATCATCAATATTTTTGCAAGTTTTTCATAGACTTGGGAATTGAATATACTGTGCAGAATGGAGGGAATGTATTATCATAATACCATTTGTCATGCTATACTCGGATGCTTCTAACTTCCTCCCACAAACACCCTTTGCTTTGCTATTTACAGCAGCTAATAAAGCAGTCAATAAGATCAGGATTAATTCTGGGAATTAAAGTTGGGGAGTAATATAAGGGATTTTGCAGCTGCCACTGTGTAGTCTTTTGTATAATTATAACTTCAATTTTGTTCTGTATTTTAGAACAAGGACTTTACAGTTTTTTCCTAAATTATAAGAACTAAAAACAAGTCCAGTTTTGACAAGTCATGCTATTATATTCTTACAGACTCTTTCTGGAACCTATTCTTTAGCATTAGTGAGAACTGAGTACAGTAGTCCTCTGGGAGGTCTTTTTATGATTCTTTTGTGTCTAAAAGAAATTATGAATAGCGTTTTCTTTCTTTTTCATTTTAAACTACATTTCATAAGGCTGGATAAGCATAATTTTTTTCCAGCTGTTTCTATGGCTGCTTATTTTTTAGCAGTCTTTGCGGCACTGATTTCTAATTCATGGAACATTCAGTGCACATTGTTCTAACTCAGTATGCTTATTACTAAGAGTTTAAATTGGTTTTTGAAAGTTTAGGTACTTAAGTCTATGATGATGTACATTAAACTTTAGTAATCATTAAGATAACAGAAAATGCAGTTTTACAAGAAAATGCTTCTTAATTTTCTGGATTATCCCTTTTTAAACATTTTTTGTTGTACAAAGATCTTTAGGTTACTTTCTTTAAAAATAAGTTTTGTATTATAAATTGCATAAGTGGGTTGTACTATGAGAACAATAAGAAGAAAATTTAAAGAGCTTAATGTCATTTAGCACCTTGAAATAAAATGATTGTAAATTGTAGTAATACGATGATGTTTGGGGCTTGGGGTGCCATTGACACAAGCTTCCAATTTTGCGAGTTAGTTCATGGTCTATTTCTACTTGAATAAGCTGTCATAATTAAGATGATTTTACATTTTTGTAACAAAGTATTATTTTGAACATACAGGCAAACTTTTATAAAGTCATTGCTAAAGTTTCTGAAAGTTTATTTTTTATATGTTCCATATTTACTTTTCTTTTTGGGGGGGTCACACCCGGCAATGCTCAGGGGTTACTCCTGGCTCTTTGCTCAAGAATTACTCCCAGTGGTGCTCAGGGGACCATATGGGATGCCAGGGATCAAACATGGGTGGGCTGCGTGCAAGAAAAAAGCCTCACCCGCTGTTCTATTGCTCTAGCCACTACTTGTCTATTCTTTTGTTAAATCACTATGAGGTGTCTAAATCACACAGTTACAAAGTTGTTTATTATTTTTTTCATGTTAATTATATTCCAACATTAATCCTTTCACCTAGTGTACATTTCCTACACTAGTGTCCCAGGTTCCTTTTCCTTCAGTACTGCCTCTGTAGCAAATGGCACTCTCTCTCTTTCTCTCTCTCTTCCTCTTTCTCTCTCTCTATGTTTCCATTTATGCACTTGACCTTAAGTATTTACCATCACCCCTAGATGGGTTTGATTTCTTCCATTCTCATGTACTCATAGTCTTTGCATTTTCAACTTTCCGTTGGTCAGGTTTGTCTTTCTAAAGTAAACTTCAACTTTGTATTCTGTCTAATATTTCTAAAACTTACTTCCTCTCCTGTACTACAATCTATATTCCATATGTAATACATAATTATAACTATATACTTATAGGTGGACCCTTATCTGCTTTTATTAAGAGATCACGTGGTAAAAATAATCGGTTCAATTAGATTATCAACTATTTACAAGCACTGATTTTATCCCTTGGTGGATATTATGTCCTTTTCTGTTGGAAGCTCTATATACCTCATAATTTTAATAATTCCCTATATGTTTCCTGCTTTGTTTAAAAAGTAATGTGAGATCTATCTAGCAGAAAAGGAAAGATTGAAAAATGGTGGATAAGAAAAATTGAAGAAATTTAAATAATTGGTAGACTTTTCAATACAACTACAGTTTTTTAAAGTAAAATGATCGTTTGTTTAAGGACTTGAATCAACTTTGGCTACTTAGCACATGCCATTTTTCAATCAGATAACTTATATCTTCTCTGCATACAGCAATGATAAAATGGTATTTAAAAGTTTGTAAGAGAATATAGGTGATTGAAGCATTTAATAGGGCTCTCAAGTTACAGTATTTTCAATATAAGATATACAAAATTACATGTACACCTTTCATTATGTGACATCCATTATCATAAAAAAGACTATACTTGTTCCAAACTTGAGATAGCTGAAAGTCAAATTCATCCAGGATTTGGAATCTGTTCCAAGTTGTAAAGTGAAACAGTGGAACTCTTAGATACTATTAATGATAAACTACTCTTGTAGTCCAAGAAATCTTAGATCAGTACTAAAAGGAACATAAAAAGAACATAATGAAGAAGATTTGGAATACCTCAACAAACCTATCTCCATCAATGAGATGGAATCAGTAATCAAAAACTCCCCAAACACAAAAGCTCAGGTCCAGATGGATTCACCAGTGAATTATACAAAACCTTTAAAGAGGACCTACTCCCAATTCTTTTCAAGCTCTTCCGGCAAATTGAAGAAAGAGAAACATTCCAAATAGCTTTTACGAGGCATATATCACCCTGATACCCAAAGCAGACAGAGATGTCACAAAAAAGGAAAACTACAGACCAATCTCCCTGGCGAAAACAGATGCTAAGATCTTCAACAAAATACTAGCAAATAGAATCCAAAGAGACATCAGAAAGATTATACACCATGACCAAGTTGGATTCATCCCGGGAACCTAAGGATGGTTCAACATCCGCAAGTCAACCAACAGAATACATCATATCAACAAAAAGAAAAATAAAAAACATATCATCATATCAATAGATGCAGAGAAGGCATTTGACAAAATTCAACACCCGTTCATGATAAAAGCTCTCCGTAAAATGGGGATTGAAGGAACATTACTCAATATAATCCAGGCCATCTACTACAAGCCCACAGTGAGCATCATTCTCAATGGGGAAAAACTGAAAGCCTTCCCCTTAAGATCAGAGACAATCAAGGCTGCCCACTCTCACCACTTCTATTCAATACAGTATTGGAAGTACTTGCCATAGCAATCAGGGAAGAAAAAAGACATTAAGGGCATCTGTATAAGAAGGGAAAAGTCAAGTTGTCACTATTTGCAGATGACAAGATATTATACCTGGAAAACCCGAGAACTCTCTACCAAGAGGCTACTAGAAATAATACATTCCTATAGTAGAGTGGCAGGTACAAAATCAATACCCAAAAGTCAATGGCCTTCCTATATGCAAACAGCGAGAGAGAAGAAAGGGACACTAAAGAAACTATCCCATTCACAATTGCACCGCCAAAAATCAAATACCTAGGAATCAGTTTGACAAAAAATGTAAAGGATCTCTACAAAGAGAACTACGAAATGTTACTTCAGGAAATAAAGAGGACCTGAGGAAATGGAGACACATTCCCTGCTCATGGATCAGAAGGATTAACATTATCAAAATGGTAATACTCCCTAGAGCTTTATACAGATTCAATGCAGTCCCTATAAATATACCCATGATGTTCTACAAAGATATTAAACAAACACTCCTGAAATTCGTATAAAATAACAGCCCCCGCAGAGCCTGGCAAGCTACCTGTGTCATATTTGATATGCCAGATACCAGTAACAATTATAGACCTCATTCCCATGACCTGATGGAATGGTTTGAGGCTCTTTATGTTCCTGGAGAAAGCAGGTGTCCTTGGGCTCTACTTTCATGAGAGGTCATATGGAGATGTTATTGGTGCCCGCTCGAGCAAATCGATGATGAAGGGGAAGACAGTGATACAGTGATATAGTGAAAAAAAACCCACGAATAGCTAAAGCAATCCTTGGGAAAAAGAAGATGGGAGGTATCACTTTCCCCAACCTCAAGCTCTACTACAGAGCAGTTGTAATGAAGACAGTGTGGTATTGGTATAGAAACAGACCCGTTGACCTATGGAATATAACTAAATATCCTGAAACACACTCTCAAATATACAACCACTTAATCTTCGATAAAGGAGCAAAATACATTAAGTGGGGCAAAGAAAGCCTCTTCAACAAATGGTGCTGGGAAAACTGGGCAGCTATGTGTAAAAAATGAACTTAGACCTTCTTCTAACTCCATGCACAAAAGTCAGATCAAAATGGATTATAGACCTCAACATCAGACATGAATCTATAAGATACATCAAAGAAAACATAGGAGAAACTCTCTACAACATCGAAACTAAAAGTATCTTTAAAGGCGACACACCACTGACCAAGCAAATGGAAGCAAAGATAAACAAATGGGATTATATGAAATTAAAAAGCTTCTGCACCTCAAACAAAATGGTGACCAAGATACAAAGACAGTCCGCATAGTGGGAAAGAATATTTACCCAATACCCATCTGACAAGGGGTTAATATCCAGGATATATCAGGCACTGGTAGCCCTTCACAAGAAAAAAGCAGCCAACCCCATCAAAAAATGGGGAGAACATAAAAGTAGGGATGGTGTTTCCGCTGCGTATTTTTGGCTTCCCAGAGTAGATTCCCAGGAGTGGTATGGCTGGCTCAAATGGGAGTTCAATTTCTAGTCTTTGGAGGAAAGTCCATATTGTTTTCCAGAAAGGCTGTACCAGCCGGCATTCCCACCAACAATGGATGAGTGTCCCCTTTTCCCCCACACCCACGCCAGCACTTGTTGTTCTTGTTGTTTTGAATATGTGCCAGTCTCTGTGGTGTAAAGTGGTATCTCATTGTTGTTTTGATTTGCATCTCTCTGATGATTAGTGATGATGAGCATTTTTTTCATATGTTTTTTTGCCATTCGAATTTCTTCCTTGCTGAAGTTTCTGTTCATTTCTTCTCCCCTTTTTTTGATGGGGTTGTTTGTTTTCTTCTTGTAAAGTTCTACCAGTGCCTGATATATCCTGGATATTAACCCCTTATCAGATGGGTATTGGGTGAATATTCTTTCCCATTCTGTGGACTGCTTTTGTATCTTAGTCACTGTTTCTTTTGAGGTGCAGAAGCTTTTTAGTTTCATGTAGTCCCATATGTTTATCTTTTCTTCTAGTTGCTTTGTTAGTGATGTTTCATCTTTGGCGATGCCTTTAGCTTCAATGTCATGGAGGGTTTTTTCCTATATTTTCTTCAATGTACTTTATGGATTCAAGTCTGATATTGAGATCTTTAATCCATTTTGATCTGATTTTTGTGCATGGTGTTAGACACAGGTCCAAATACTATGCAGCGGTTAGGAAAAATGAAGTTATAAAATTTGCCTACAAATGGATGGACATGGAGAAGATTATGTTGAGCGAAATTAGCCAGAAGGAGAGAGACAGATACAGAATGACTGCATTTATCTGCATAACATAAATATATAGGTACATATTATGATAACAATATCCAAGGTCAAGTGAAACATATATCAGGAGGTCCTGTCAAAGGTGGAAATTATCACAAACGTGTGGGATTCAGAGGCTAGGTAAGACAGAAATGGAACAGTGTGCTAACAATTGTTGAGGGTACTAATGCCAACCTAGAACTGAGCATTAAATAGAGGCAAAAAGATGCACATGACAACCCTTTAATGTATGTTCTGTAATCCATGGTCTGGAGGGGAAGGAAAAGAGAAAGAGAGAGAAATGGAAAGAAATCAAGAACCTGCCATGGAGCAGGGCTGGGGGAGGGGGAGGGAACCGGGGACGTTGGTGGTGGGAGATGGGCACTGGTGGCGGGATGGGTGCTGCAACACTGTTTGACCAAAGCCCAAATATGAACTTTTTAATTGTATATCTTTGTAATTTAAAAAATAAAAAAATTTAAAAAAAAGTAAAAAAAAAATGGGGAGAAGAAATGAACAGAAGCTTCCAAAAAGAAGAAATTTGAATGGTCAAGAGGTATATGAAAAAGTGCTCTTCATCTTTAATCATCAGGGAGATGCAAATCAAAACAACAATTAGGTACCGTTTCACACCAGAGACTGGCACACATCCAAAACAGTAAGAACAACCGGTGCTGGTGTGGATGTGGGGGGGAAAAGGGACTCTCATCCACTGGTGGGAGTGCCGACTGGTCTAGCCCTTTTGGAAAACAATATGGGCATTCCTCCAAAAACTAGATTGATCCAGCAATAGCACTCCTGGGAATATACCCGAGAGACGGAAAAACACATAGCAGAAACACTATCTGTACTTCTTTATTCATCTCTGCGCTATTCACTATAGCTAGAAACTGGAAACAACCTAAATGCCTGAGAACAGAGGACTAGCTAAAGGAACTGTGGTTCATCTACACTATGGAATACTATGCAGCTGTCAGAAAAGACGAAATAAAGAAATTTACCTGCAAATGTATGGACATGGAGACTATCATGCTGAGTGAAATTAGTCAGAAAGAAAAGGACAGATATAGAATGATTGCATTCATTAATAGAATATAAATAGATACCAGTGTTTTACTAAGTGTGGGAAATGGTAATGGCAGATTAAAACTCACCATTGAATATACACAAAGAGACTTAAGTTTTAAACTCTAAATATCTGCAGGGCTAGCCACAATGTGTAAAAAAGAAGAGGGAGAGAGATGCAGAGATAGAAAGAGAGAGAAAGAGAGGAAACGGGGCTACCTGCATTTGAGGTAACCTGGGGGTGGGTGGGAGGGTGGGGTATATTGGTGGTGGAAATGGGGCACTGGTGGAGGGATGGGTGCTGGAATACTGTATTATCAAAAACCAATTATGAACACCTTTGTAATTGTATGTCTCAAGGTGGTATAATAATTTTTTTTAAAAAATAGAGGATTTTGAACAAGCATGAAAAGTCACTGAAGGAACTTCATTAAAAGAAGGATGGAGGAATAAGAGTTTTTATGCAGAAATTGGGATGAGAAAGTTTGCAGAAACAATTCTGAAGATACAAATTATGTAGCTGATAAAATTCATTCTAACATTTCACTATTTTATCATTGAAATCAATGACAAAATTATGTATGGAACACAAATCTGCAAAAGACCAGACATTTAAAAAGTTATACAATTAATGAGAAAACTAATTAACAGAGTTTTACAAAACACAGAGAATTGAGAATCACTTTAAATCAAGTAAAAATAGATAATTTCCTACCGCTTTCTCCTCGGTCCCCTGCCGTTACATACTTCCCCTTCGTATTTCCTCCTTCCTTTCCTCTATTCTCCTTTCCCCCTTCCTCCTTTCCTCTTTCGTGTCTTATACATTAGTTTTTCTGTTATTATTCAATAAAGTTCATTTTATGATGTTGGAAGATAAAATAGCTAATTGAGAGAAAACTTACTTGTTCTTGGCATTGATTTTCAGAAGTGTCTACAGTTGGGTTTTGGGAGGAAGGGGAGGTCTAAAGAAATAAAATGATACAAAGATCTATTTAATAAATGTTGCCAAATGGTGTATCTTATTGAAATGCTATCTCATCCTATGACACCAAAGGTAATATAAGTGGAGAAAATGAGCAGCTATCAATGAAAGTCACCAGACGAACTAATTATACTCAGGGTTAAATTTCAGTTTAAGAAGAAAAAAAAGACAAAAAGTAAATAGGATAAACTCAAATGACTAGAGTATCCCTTTGTGCTGTTACTTTGAGGAAATTGGTTTTTGAATCTGTGTAAAGTCTATTGACTTAGGCAAGACAGATTTATAGATAAGATACAATGGTAGAATGGAGTAAATCCTTGTGTGAGGGGATATATATATATATATATATATATATATATATATATATATATATATTACCTCATCTCCAGATATACCTTAAAGTACTAGAAAGAACATACGATTTTACATTTTATTTACCTGGATTGGAATATTTGTTCTTGCTTATGTCATAGATACCAAGTTAAGGTTTATTGAGACTATTATAAGCAGTGTTTACTTCTGGTGATGTAATTATTTCACTTTTTCTCTTGATTTCTATTCCCTATGGGTTCTGGAAAACAGATGCTTGATGTATTAGTTTTTGCAAACTGGACTCTTGTATTGATGAATTAGGGACGTTTTCTACCATTAAATTTCTTTAGTTTCCAAAATTCTATATCTATATCCATCCTGCATTAAATATTATACAACTGCATCTTCTAAACTTTTTCTCTTTTAGTTATATTGAACCTGGAAAGGCTATTTTCTCTTGTCTGATCAGAACTTGTAAAGACCAACACATTGGCTTCACACAACTACAAAACAACATTTTCAGTCTGTTTAGAAATATTTAAATTGTAGCAGTGATTCTGTCTGACCAAAGAAACTTATGATATGAACCAATTTTTCTGAATCTCATAAACAGAAATATTTTGTATTCTTGTAGATTCATTTAATCTTGGCAGCCCAGACCTAAAAGTTTTAATTGGGGACCTTGAATATCCCATTATTATAAAATATCAGGATAATTTTTAAATGATGAATCTACAACCTGTTGTAATTATTAACATAAATTTGAGGATCTTAGTTTTCCAAGTACTTTGAGAAAGCACTTGAACTCATTCAATAAATCCCCCTAAACATAAAAAGAACAATAACTGTGAAAAGAATGTGTATTAATTGAATTTATATATTCATTATATAAATATAGTAAAACACCAACTTTCACACCTTAAATAATAATTTCTTTTGTTTAAAATAAAAGTTTAAAAATTGTGTATCATTAATATTATATACAGGAAGAACTATGATTTTAAAACTTTAGAAAATTGCTTCTGGCTTTTAACATTTTCTATGTATGGGTCAGTGATCATGAAAGGAAAAATGCATAGGCTCTCATAAGAATTGTGTTAGCCTATAATTAGCTAAATGTTCTCAGGAGAAATTACCAGGAACTATAATATGAGAAACAATATTGATTCCAGGAGAATAACCGTAGTCTGCTAAAAGTGACTGGGAAGAATACCGCCACTGTGCTCATACATTTTGGTAGGCCTATTTTCTAAACTCTCTAAAAATTGTCAGTGAAACTTGTACACAAGAGGTGTCTCTTGTACACAAGAGATACCTTGAAATTAAGTTTCCTTGAAAATGAAAACAAGTGATACAAGTGTTACAAATGTAAACGGAGCCCCCAAAGTTCGGGGGTCACTACTGGTGATTCTCAGCAAAACAAGTTGGTGGTTCAATGCCAAAACACAAGATGCTGTGTCGTCCAGTCTCTCTGGTATAGAAAATTATACAGTTTACCGCAAAGGTACCAGAGGGATCTCAAGGTCTTATCAGGACAGCCAACGGTGACGAGAAGCTGCTAGAGCTGAAGCATATGATGCTTAGAGGGCAATATAGTACGAGGCAATAAACCAGACTCAAGCATATCTCAGGGATGTGCATTTCAGCCCCCTGTGTCATCACACTGGCTCCTACCTCTTGCAGTAGATAATACATAATTACAATAGATAATACACAATACCATGGTATTATTGGGATGGGTGATTATTTAGAAAGAATTCTGAATTCTTAAAAAAAGAATCATTTTTTTTCTTTCTTTTTTTAAGAAACCTTCTAGGGAGTAAGATAGCTGGTATTCAAAATTCAGCTCTGTCTTTCCCCTAATATTAGAAGATTGTCCAAAGTTCTTGACTCATAGCATCTCTGCATTTTAAACCATTTCCTGAACTAAATGGATAGAAAAGCAAGACTAAGATTTGGTTTCTGTTTTATTAAGGAAGTTGGTAAAAAAAGTAAGTATGTGTTTTGGGTCTTGAAGCAGTAGCTATGAAAAGCTGGCGCTAGAGACAGGAAATCAAACTTTGACATTGATGAAAATGCATGCAATGGTCCGTAGAAAACATTAAGCTTTTTTTTTCACAAAATAATTATCACTTGTTTTCTATTATACTTATTCTAGGGGCAATTCAAATTAGAGGTGCATGATGATTACTATCATTCTTATTAGCTAATTCTCAACAAAGTATTGCATACTCTCATTGTTTACAGTGGTTATGCTATAAGATATGAAAGATGAGAATTTCAAACGAAGTCACTTTGCTCCTTGCATTCACTATTCTGTACAGCAGAACAGGATTTCATTAAGAAGTTACACCTGGTGGCTAGTGACAAAGAGTTTATTGACCCAGGATGGAGCGAACAATAATGAGGAACATGGGAAATAGAGTTGTAATTGCTAAATTACTGAATGAGGAGGGCAGGGAACAAAATCCCTTTTCATTAAGTAGGACTAGAGCAGTTGTTAAAAACGAAATAAAACAAAACAAACTTGGTCATTATACGATCCTGCCATGCTTGTGAAAACTAAAATTCTTATACCGTATAGCAACTGAAAAATAACTTTGAGAGAAATGCCTTGCCATCATATTTTTAACAAGTAACCTTGTTCTTCCTAGGCATACATGCAATTAAGATTGGTTAGAGAAAAGTGATTGTTGATGCCAGGAAAAGAAAAGCTTGAAAATATCATGATTTCTTATAGTCTTTTTTATCCTTTTGTGCAGAACCTTAAATATCTATCCATATATAGCTTACAAAAAGAACTGTTTGGGGGCCAGAGCGATAGTCCAGTGGGTAGGGTGTTTGACTTGTATGTGGCCAACCCAGGTTCGATCACAGCATCCCATATGGTCCCCTGAGCACTGCTAGGAGTAATTCCTAGATGCAGAGTCAGGAGAAACCCCTGAGCATTGCCGGGTGTGACCCAAAAAGAAAAAAAGAACTGTATGAACATAATATTTATTAATAATGGTGCTAAGTTTTACCTCAGAAAATGTAAATTTTGTAATTGGAGCACTTTCTTTCCAAAATACGATAAGTAAATTTATATTAATTTAGGTTTTTAAGTAAAAACTTACTTGTCCCCAGTTTCATTATATATTACTGAAGTGAAACATTTTATTACTGGGTTTATTATTGCTGTCGTGATAATGTTTAAAAAGCAGACACTCACTGTTGCTATAGTAGAGAGTATCTTAGGAGACTGGTAGCCAAGGGTAAATGAGCAGGATTGGTCTCACAGATAAGCTGGGAAGACGATTCTCCCTTCATCCTCCAGCCCCTCCTTAACTCGGTCCATGTGTTTCATAATTTCAGGTGTACATCCAGCTCTTTAATCTATCATTGTTGTTCTAATTGTTCTCTCCTTCACTGTTTCTTCACTATTATTGTTGTGTGATCTGTGTTTGCACACTTGCCAGTGGCACTATCAAACAACATTATTTTTTATTATTGCTATAATTTAGTGGGATAGCTTCATTCTTTATAACATGTCTCATGATTGACTGGAACTTGGAAAACAGAAAGGCCTGATCCCTGTCCCCACACCCAAATATGCTTTCAAAAGTTCTCTGAGAAAAGAAGCAGCTAAACTGTTTAGACACATTGGCATATTTTGTGGACCAAGATTTTAAGCAGATGTATCAGTTATTTAAAAAGTTTCAACATAGTTATAAAAATTAGAAAAATGTTGGTAATATAAGAGCAAATGAAACTAGTCTCTGAGTTCCATGACAACAAAGTATTGCATGGTTCTTTTGGTTTCTGGATTTCTCCTGTTTTTTGGTCTCCTCTATTAAAACAGTAAATAAAACAACTATATTTATATACATTGGTGAGACAATAGGATGAGGTGGCGTTTTCTCAAGAATATGTGTGAACAATTAAAATGAATAAGCAATTTGTGGTCTATAAAGGAATTGCTTCCCTATCCCTGTTCCAGGCTCAACCATCAAATTATAAACCCAGACTTACACCCAGCATGAAAACTACAAATTCGACTGACCCAAACCCAGCAGGACCCAGCCCAAAGTCATGAATGAATTGTCTCAAAAAACAATTCAGCAGGATCTATGGGTGGATGTGTTTTTAAATGTGAAAGTTTAAGAAGGCTTACAATTCTTTTTCTTTGGAGACCTTTAATAAGGACTTTCCTTTCCATAGTAAGTCCCAAATTAGAGCAAATATAAAATCCTTTAAAAGCAACTCTCCAAAGCAAGCTTTGCACCTAGGACATGTGGCTTCTTCCTTTTACTTTACGAAGTGCCTACTTTTCTCTCTTGTATGAATCCTAGTGAAATATTTGTCTTCTGTGTACCTGAGTAAAGATTGGGATTGAATTCTTTGACCTGTCTTAGCTGCCTTGTGAACACACTCCTCAGTTACAACATTGGGACACCCTTGGAAAGGAATTTCATATGAAGTAATACCAGTATTCATATTTTGGGTAAAATACTTGTATTGCCACTATTATATGTCTACAGAGAAGTCCACTACACAACAAAAAAGCATGTCTGTGAATTTGAAATGAATAATAAAGAAAAAAGAAAAGCAAGGATGAGAGCAAGAAATAGAAAATCCCACTGAAAATGTTTAAATTTGGTGTGAAGATAAACGGAGGGTATAAATGCTTTCCTAATCTTAGTTCAGACTATCACAGACTATCACAGCCCGGATCATGGACACCCACCCTGCAGCAGTTTTTTTTCAATCCGGCCCAGGTATGCTGAACCAGAGACTCTCAGACATGGGGCAGAGCTGCTACTTGCTCTCCCCTGTGCCCATCCGCTCATGAGGCACCTGGGAGGTATGGTGGGTTCTAGCCCTGGCCTGCAACCCAGGAGAGCCTCACAACAAGCCAGACGACCACCCCGACTCCATGGGGGCTGCCGTTTTCCACATCCGGACTTCTTTCTTGTCACAACTCCAACCAGCAGACCAGACTATCACAGCCCGGCTCGCTCGGACGCTAGCGGCCGTGCGGTTCATCAATAATTGCTTTATTTAGAGGTGACTACAAGAGTATGCCACCCACACGGCAAGCCTGGCAAGGTGCTCGTGTTGTATTTGATATGTCAAATACCAGTAACATTTATATTAGGCCATTCCCACGACCTAATATAATGGCTTGAGGCTCTTTATGTTCCTGGAGCAAGCGATGCCTTTGGGTTCTACTAGTTGAGACAGGACATATGGAGATATTACTGGTGCCTGCTCTAGCAAATAGATGATCAACAGGAGATAGTGATAGTGATAGTGAATCTTAGTTCAGAAAATATGCAATGCATGCCAGAGAGATTGTTCAATAGTCTGTATTTTGCATGTGAAAAGAGTAGGTTCTATCTGGAAACTGCATCATCTCTAGAACACCACAGGCAGTAACCCTTTAAAACAAAACTGAACAAAATTTTGGAGATTAATCAAATAGCCTAGCCAATGTACAATTTCTGGCTTAATTCCCAGTATCATGTGTTTCTCAGGCACTGCTGGAAACAACCCCAAGTACTGATGTAAGAGTAATCGCTGAGCAAAATTGGTTGCTCCTCCCTTCCCACAATGAAACAGATCAAATAGAAAAGAGCAAGAGAGATAGCTCAACAGGTTGAGCACATGTTTTGCATGCAGTATGCCCAGGTTACAGCCTGAGCAACATGTGGTCCACTGAACACCACCAGTACTAACTCCCAAGAACCAAATGGGGAGTCTCAGTCGTGATCATTATGGACATTGTTCAATGCAAGACACTTAACAATAGGAGTGACTGAGCAGAGTAGTATTAGCCCAGCACCACAAATGGGTGTGACCCTAAACAAATAAACTAATAAGCAACAAAGAAAATTGAAAACAACTGAAAAATTACAAATCCTTTGCACATGTGGAGAATGAGGTTTTAATTTAGGAACTAATACATTTCCTGATGTGTGAATATTTTAAAGCATAATTTGGATGTTTTCCCTGTCGCATTCATTGCCATATATCTTTTTTTCAAATGTACACTTTTATCAAGATTTCTTGGTAAACATTATTAAATTCAATAGGTATAAGTCTGATCCTTAAACTCAAACCATTACATATAATGGTTTGAGGCGCTTAAAGTTCCTGGAGCAAGTGGATGTCTTTGGGTTCTACTAGCATGAGACAGGACATATGGAGATATTACTGGTGCCCGCTCTAGCAAATAGATGATGAAAGGGAAGATTGTGATAAGTCTGATTACATGCCACTTCTCAGGAAGAAATGGAAACATTCTACAGCAGGAAAGCAGCTTAATTAAGAGTAAAAGATAGGCTGATATTAGAGATTTATCTTAAAGATAATTGGTAACCATTTGTGGAAATTGAAGAAATTGCGAACATTCTAACTTTTAGTACTTTAATTTGCCTTTCTAAACTGAACTCCACAAAAGCAATAGTAAAAAATAAATGTCTGCTATTTCCAATTACTATTTTTAAATTTTAATTACAAAAAGAGTTGACATCATTTTTTAGTTATGAAAATACAGAATGTGTCACTGATTGCCAGTTGTTCACATCCAGTCTTAGATTTATATGAAGAAAACGATTATGATTTTTATCAAAGTTGGATTCCTTTCCAAGCATTTTTTACTGATTATTTTCGGAATTTCAGGGAGTTAGGAGCGCTTGAATTGACTTATAAAAGGATTAAGGATGAGATGGGAACATCTGTGCCTGTCAGCATTGTTATTTTTCATGAGCATCAGTTCTATCGAGAGCATTTTCTGGTCTTTATCTAAACAGAATGAATGTTTAAGCATATTTAAATATGCTTACAAATAATTAACAGACCTGCTAGGGATGCGGCAATACCTAAATTTACAAAGATAAGAGATATTTAAAATGATGATAAGGAGCAACTTTATTCCCCAAAAGCAGTGTTCAAAAAGGAAATTATAAAGATACTAAGTACCTTTGTTGCCCCTTAAAATGAAAAAATATACCAGCTACCAAATCGGACTTTTCTGAAGTTAATGTTTACAAACTCTCTCAGAAGCACTGTATTGATTGTTAATCATTTGCTTCCATTTTTGTGCTCAATATTTTAGAAATAATCAGTAACATGGTACTGGTGACTCAAACTTGAATTTTCTTAATCACCAAACTAGACCAATGAAAAAGTGTGATACTGAAAGGTAGGAACCTGAATCTCACGATTAAGGGTCAAGTTCAATCTCATTTCAAAACTGACCTTGGGCATGTTACTGACCTTGCAGTTACTTTATTCATTTTTGAAAATGGAATAATGATAACCCCTTTCATAAAAATACTTAGAAATTAATTAATAGCTTAAAGCATAAAGATGTAGTATGTTTACTTCTGAAGCATTTCAATTTCCTAAAGTTTTCTATTCAATTTCATAATTGTACTTAGAATCTGCTTTTCTCTTTATATAGCTCCATAAATATGTATTTCAGGATTCTTCCTAAATTAGGGTTTGTAGCTGTCAAATAAGTTTGAAATTAAAAGTAAAAAAGAGATTTTATTAAGACAAATATGTCAACAGGGGAAAGCTTCAACCACAAGATCAGCAAAATCTCAAATTAAACCCCAAAGTGTTCTTAGGTATGGTGGGGTATACAGGACTGGCAAAATGTTTGTGAATAAAGTTTATAGTAACTGGGGTGAACAAAAGAATCATAAAAATTGTTTATAAGGATATAGGTCTGGAATCAGTTTTCAGAATGATCAATAAGAGTGAATGCTTTGCTTTTTAATTATACTCAAATTGAGGGTAAACCAAAATTGAGATATAGGCGAGAAAGAAAAAAGCAAGACCAAAATTTTGTAAATCATGTGATCGGTGAGTATTGGAAACTTAGAATGCCAGTCATATACCATGCTTCCTATGTTAACCAACCTCTAAATGAAAATCACAGATATACTAGTTATTATACATTAATAAGGGAGTTATTCATTTATAAAGAGTATAAAGTCAATACAAAGAATGCAGAGAAATGCTCCTCAATTGGGCAAGGAGGTGACGGGAGCAGCGAAGCATTTGGTGACGATCAGGGGCTGCTCCTCATTTGGAATTTGGAAATGTTCTGAGAAGAGTCCCTGAGACCTTGTGGAACTGGGTTTTTAAACCTGGACCTCCCGCATGCAAAGCTTGTGTTTAAAACTTTGGGCTTTCTCCAGCATAAGGATAGTTTGACATGTCCTACACCATTTGAACTTTTCCACTTTCACTGGGATATAAAAATCATCATTTAAAAATATAATTATATTTCATCACTAACACATTAATTACCTTGCCAGTGAGCCTAGAGTAGTACTTACTTCCTACTTATTAGATCCAATTAGCAGCATACGGTTAATATAATATTAGCTTGTTTTGTTATGATAACATGAGAAAGAGAAAGTTCATCTAGATACTTGGAACTAGGTTGTGACTCATGGTTGAAAACATATTCTCCATAAGTAGGTTTGTATGGTGTATTATTTGCCACACTGAATGGAAACAAACTTCTGTTAAGTCAAAATGATAGTGATGAAACAAAAAACTATAATTACCTATATAACGAATATAAAAAAATAAGTAATAATATGCTTAACAAATGGAAATATATCTGGAAGAGCAACTGCAATTCAAATCATCTTCTAAATTATCTTCTGCACTGACCAAATGGTCAAGTTGAAGAAAAATATAGAATATTTCACTATCAGATCTTTTTAGTGTTCAGTGGTAGCATTGCTCTCTATAATCCTTATAAACATGTATTACTGCTTTTTGTTCATTGTTTCATTAGGTAGATAGAGCAGCAGTGGCTTCTGATTTTGCTACTACCACAATAGCTTTTACTACAAAAGAATTAATGTGGGATTCTGCCATTTGCTAAGCACTAATGTACAATTATGTGTTTTGGGACTAATCCGAATCTTAAAAAAAGTAAATGGCAACAAAAAACACAGGAGTCTAAGGAATCACTGGATATACTTTATAATTGACCCAAACTAAAACTCCATTCACTATCTGATTTTCAAATGTTCTTCCTCTTTCTGATTTCTTTAGTGACAATTTGGAAAAATATTTTCAAAATGAAATTTGATAATAAATCAGGGTTCTTCCTCTTCGAGGCCAAGACTCTTTGTGGAAGTCTGGTGTCCAAAAACTGACTCAAGTTTGAGAAGTGGTTGAAGAATCATGTTTCTCTTTTTATAATAAACAATTTACTTTCTTCAAGAAAGTAATTTGTTTCTTCAAGTAAGAAATTTATTCTTCAAGAATAAATTTAATGTAGAATTAATTTACTCATACAGATATTAAATAGTTTAGACACAATTGAATCTATTTTTATTTCTAGGTAAACTATGGGCAACTATGAAAACCATCTTAACTATTGCTTGGCTTTTCTGTCCATTATAACAAATCACACCCATCCCATCCTTCTTGGAGAGCTGAGTGCCGTCACTGCAGCCTTGCACTGCAGGCTCTGAGTGCATTTAGGTTCCCAGTACAGTAACTACATTACTCTGGGAGATGTG
This sequence comes from Cryptotis parvus, assembly GCA_021461705.1. Taxonomy (NCBI): domain Eukaryota; kingdom Metazoa; phylum Chordata; class Mammalia; order Eulipotyphla; family Soricidae; genus Cryptotis; species Cryptotis parvus. The sequence goes on along the minus strand of JAJIBD010026173.1, from coordinate 71,455 downwards.
GTCTTCAAAGGAATGTAATGCTAGACATTTTCAAGGCTGCACTGTTTAATCCCTTTAGACAATTTAGTTTTCATAGTATTGGTGAAATGTATGTTTTTCTGGGCTCTTCCTTCACGGTTCAGCAGCCTTTCCTTATTTAAAAAGAACCTAAAGAAACCTATAATGGAGTTATTCAGGCTTAGTCTTTCAAAGATTTATTACCTTCCCTAATTACAATTTCAGGCTCTCCCAAAAGTAGAATCTTAAACCAATCAACAGAGTTTCATAGCACTAATGAGGAAATCTGCAAGATAACCCCTCACACATCGTCCCACCTTCCTCTGGAGGAAGGGGACTTTTTCTACAGTAATAATTCTTTACTATTGTTAATAACTTTATCCCACCACTGTCATGGCTATATAAACCTTCCAGTTTGCTCAACTCCTAAGAACGTTCTTTTACTTGTAAGAGGAAATGCTGATTCACACAGGATTTTTTTAATAAAGCCAATTGGATCTCTAAATTTTCTTCTATGAATTTTGACTCTTTTAATAGTGTCAAAAGACAAAATCACTCACATTCCAGTCTCCCATAGCCGCTGAATCCCTTTCTATCCATTTTAAAAAGAGATATGACCTTTGCAATTTGCTTAATGGAGGGTCACCTTTTGGCTCATAATTTAGCCAACTAACTAAATAAATAGTTATGAGTCCTTCCAAGCAAGGACAGATGAATGAAAGATTATATTCATAATCTCTGCTAAGCATCACACATCAATCAGCACAGCCAAATTGAAGTGTATGTTTCCCCAAGCAGTCTGCAGCTCCATTAACAAAACATTCCCACACCATCTCTACACTTCTGTCTCACCATATTAGAAAACTCTCACATTTACTGTGGAGAGTGTTGAAATTCCTTATGAGTCCCACTTTGCACATGAGCTTGGATCATGTTATTGGTTTAAAAACATAGAAGAGTAGTAGAGGACAGAGAATAAAACCAAAACCTTAAGTAGTTACTGCCTGGAGTGGTGATTAAAATTTTTAAGGCAATATAATTTAAACCCTCAGAGGAGGGTGGAGACACCCATGGCAAAAATCCTGAAGGAAAACTCCTTCTAAGGGGGTATAAGGGTCGATTCCCTTGAGCATGATAGACATCTTCCAGTCTTACACTAACAAAGAACATTCATCAGAATTCAGAAATTCCAATCTGAGTCTTCTCCATGGGTTTTCCAAAGTCTCTGTTCCATCTGAAAGGACTTCTCTTTTGCTTAGTAAGTAACCTTACTTAAGAATGGTTACCTTATTAAGTAAGTATGGTTACCTTCTTAAGTACCTTCTTAAGTAAGAATGGTTACATTCTTAAGTAACCTTACTTAAGAATGCAGTAGCTGTTGGGTGCCATTACTCCACCCACTGCCACATTACCTTTCCACGCTTGTACAGGGTCCTGTGTCCCGCGCATTCGCAGAGTCCCTGGAGTGGTGTGATTGGGCTTTGTCCAATCAGGGCATGTTTCGTCAGCTCGTGACGAGCCCATACGAGCTCGTGCGACCTGCGCCGGCCAATGGGAAGTGGACATGTCGACTCACACCATCTGCTCCAGCCAATGGGAAACGGCCACGCCAAATAGCACTGTATAAAAGCAGCTTGCACAAAGGGTCTGGGTCCTTTTGCCATCATTTAAGTATCAAACTAAAAGAGCTCCAGTAAAGAGTGTTCGGGAGAAGAATCGTGTTGTGGTCGTTCTTCACCGAGGGCGGTCGAGGGCGTCTCACGAGTAGCATTCTTTTGAAATTGGGTTTCAACTAGCAGGTCCTCAGGTGAGATTTAGCATTTGAGTTTCAACAGTCACAATCAAATAGCTAAGAGAGATAAATATCTCCTCCAAAAAGCCCATAGGCTGTTTTCGTAATTCTTGACCTAGAATTTCAGTTCCTGAGATCTTTTTTTTCTTCTTACGCTCTGTCTAGAAATATAAGGAACAAATGACCCACCCCATTATCTTAAAACTTCTTTTAATGTCTCAGAGTCATTTAGCTTTTTTATTTCCTGGAGATAATGCAGAGTTAAAGTAGATCTTTTGCATAGAGTCCATGGGAAACTCCTGAGCACGTGAGGGCCACACACACACACACACACACACACACACACACACACACACATACATACACACACACACAAACACACACTCCCAGGACACAAAGACATACACAAATGCTATTCAGTATCCCTTTTGGGATTTTTAGGAGCTGAACAAATAGTTCAGCATGCATCAGGGTAAGAGATAAAACATCCTTAGAGGTTTATTTAGAACACATTATGTGTTTTTGATATAATTTGGAGAGAGCCAACAAACTGGTTATCTTAGAAGCCATTAAAAAAGAAAATCACTTTTATTTTAAAGGTACCGTGCAGAAAGAGGTCAGAGAGGTCAACAAGATGGCATATTAAAAGAACGTTCTGTAGATCTAAGTTCCCTGTCATCAATGTCCTGAGTGATTTGTAACCAGACTCCTCGCGGTCTCACCAAATGATCTGGACGACCAGGCTGAAATGGGCTGTGAATACAGTAATCACTTTGAGGAAGCTTGCATTGATCTTCCTGCTTCATATAACTCTGCAGAAGTGCATTTAGGGGGTTTCAGACTGTCAAAATCAGCCAAGAGCACATGATTTCTTGAACCCCGGTGTCTGCACCAGCTACACAGGTCAGCCTTTAAGCCCCATTCAGAGTACACTTGCTCTTTGCTGATCCCTGCTGTTTAACGTATGTTAACTAGTTCCCAAGTTCTGACTTCCTGGGTTATGTAGCCTTGCTAGTGAGGAATTATTTTAATTTTTTGGAGGTGGGGCACACCTGGCAATGCTCATGGGTTACGCTGGTTCTGTAGGTAGGAATTACTTCTGTCAGGGCTTGGGGATGCTGGGGATCGAGCCCAGGTCAGCCACATGCAGGGCAAATGTCTTAACTACTTTACTATTATTCCGGCACTTTGAAGAATTACTTTTACAGGAACATAAAATAAAAGTCTATCTAAACTCAGCTCAGCTTGGTAGATCCATTGGTTGGCCTCATAGGAATTAATTTCAGGAAGAATAGGAAAATAAAAAATGGTATGTGTTCAGAGTGGAGCAGAGGCTTCTCTTAGGAGAAAATCCAAAGTGCCTGAAACCAGAAAGTAAAAGAAACAAACTACACATCTCAGAAGTCAATCAGCTGCTCCCAGGGAGTAAGGGGAGAGAGAGAGAGAGAGAGAGAGAGAGAGAGAGAGAGAGAGAGAGAGAGAGAGAGAGAGAGAGAGAGAGAGAGAGAGAATAAAAGAGAGAACCTCTGTCTTGGTTTACTAACTCCCACCCCTTGATCAGTTCTCTGTGGTGTTTTCTATGCAAAGTAGTTTCTAGGACATCACCAAAGAAGGAAAAGCTCCATTCAGTGTCCCTCTTGTTTATCAATCTTTGGATTTTCTTTTTTCTTCTTTTATAAGGGATTCTTCCTGGACTGTGCCTCAGTTCCTATATTTTCAGTAAGATGCTGGCATCACTTTTGGATACTTTAGTGAACGAACTTCTCTATTTCTTCCAAAGAAACTCTTTGCCAAGGGTCTCAGGAAGACTGGCTGCCCATCACCATGAGGGAGAGGAACAGTGCCCTGACATGGTTTTAAGGATCATATTTACAGGCAAGTCAGGAAGAATAGGAAAACAAAAAACAAACTTTTTAAGATAAACTTCATTCTACTTTTAGGACCCCTTTAGGAAATAAAACTTCTGGTGAAGACATATTTGGGAAATGGATATTTTTGTTCCCCTTCACATATTTCCATTGCAAGTGTATGACACAGTCTCCTAAAACTATTACTGCTAAAAGGAGGAACAGCATTTAACATAGAATCTGATTGGAGACTTGATCACTTGATCACTTGATCACTTGAATCCCGTTATTCATCGATTTGCTCGAGCGGGCGCCAGTAACATTTCCATTGGACCCTATCACGTGCCAATGTAGCCCAATGGCATCTGGTTGATTCAGGAATATGAAGAGCCTCAAACCGTTCCTTCAGGGTGTTAACAAGGAAGTCTGACCATCTTGTAGGTGGGCGGCCACGTGATCTTTTGACATCCCGTGGGATCCAGTCGGTAACGGCTCTAGTCCAGCGGTTGTCTCCAAATCGCATTACATGGCCAGCCCATCTGATTTTCGATGCCTTGGCAAACGAGACAGCGTCCCCTGATTGGAGACTTCGTTTCTGAAATCCAGGAACTCATTAAAAATGTGACACACTGGTGTTGAGCGTAATACTGAAATACTCGCTTTTATATTCTGTTCCTGTATTAGTAAAGGCAAAAGAGTTGTTGTAGGCATGTAAGTATGGGGATGATAGCAATGCGTTTTTGGAAGAAAATAAAATGTAGAAAAGAATGGCCAACTGGAAGGCTGGGAAAATTAACAATAAAGCACTGTTATAATATTAAATGCAAACAAACAAAAACTCAAGCAGATATTTTCAGAAAGAAATAGTGTGGTTAGGGCTCTAGTGTTTCAAGCTGTCAACCTGAATTTAATTCCTACCAGACAATATGATTCTTGAGACACCAGGAGTAAGATCTGAGCAGAGTCCACTGTTCCCTCCCCACCACTGACAAAAACAACAACACAAAAACTGCAGAATGTGTGAATTGACATCATTGACTACAGTGTAATAAAGTAGTCTGAAAAATGTGTATTACTTAAAATATAATGATACTAAAACTCAATGAAATACAATTTTGAATTTAAATTGAATTTCATTTTAGTCACAATCATGAGTTTACCCTCCCCAAATGTGTTTTGATATGAACATTTTTGTAGAAAACATATTTGAATATTAATAACCTTAATAAGACTGGGCCCCCTGGGATGAACCCAGAGCCATGGCAGAGCCTATCAAGCTACCCATGGTGTATTCGATATGTCAAAAACAGTAACAGTAATGGACCTCATTCCCAACAAATGGAGAAGTTACTGGTGCCCTTTCAAGCAAATCGATGAACAATGGGAAGACAAGTGATACAAGTGATATAAGTGAAAAATGGAACATAGGCATTAATATCTAGATACCTGTTTTCACAAATTTGCTTACATGATTTTTAATTTTCAAGATACAATGAGATAGGAATTATGATAGTCATTCTATTTATCTAATCTCTTTAATTAAAAATGATTGGTTTGTTTTAGGGCTACACCCAACAATGATTCTGGACTGTGCCTCGCTCTGTGTGCACGCGTGAAACTTGATTCGTGGAAAGACTATCTTTGTTCTGGGGGTTCCATCTCTGATTGGCCAATGCGTTAGGTCATTTATGGTCTCTTCTGCCCTGCAATGTTCCAATTATATATGCATAATATAGACTAAAAAAATGGAAGTGATTTTCCATGGCTAAGCTGCTAGTACCTCTTATTTTCAGGTAATTTGGGTTTATGCGTATGCATGTCATAATATGTCATTGCTTCCATATTGTATTTCATTAATACATTATTATAAGATTAATAATAGTTAAAATAGTTCTAAATTAATTTTTTGATGAGAATTATAAGATTAAAAATGTCAAACACTGGTGTTGGACATAAGTGCATGAGAAATGACTAGTAATATCATTGTAGACTAAAGAACCTCGATTAACAATGTTTAAAATTTAAAATAATAAATCACTTTTTTAAAATTAAAAAAGACTATTTCATAAAAAATAAATAAAAGTGTTAAATTTTATTAATTGATCGTTATAATTTGCAGTTCTGTTATCCAAAAGAGAAGTACAAAAGTTGTTACTTTAGGACACTTGTATGTATCACATCTGGAAAAGATTATCTTTTTATGTAGTACCAAAATTGTTTCAGTTGTTAAACTATGGACCGGAATTATGAAATTAGAGTTTATATGAAGGATTATTAAATTTTGTCCACTCATGATCCCTTTTCATTCAAACATCATAACACTGGTCAATATTCCCAGAAACACCTCATATTCATTACATGCTTGATTTCAATTTTTTATTTTGGTATCACTTCACTTGTATCACTTGTCTTCCCATTGTTCATCGATATGCTCAAGCAGGCACCAGTAACATCTACATACGTCCTGTTTCAAGTAAGTGTAGCCCAACAGCATCTGCTCGATCCAGGAATATGAAGAGTCTCAAACCTTTCCTTCAGGTCATGGGAATGAGGTCCAGAATTGTTACTGGTTTTCTGGCATATCAAATAAAACGCAGGTAGCTTGCCAGGCTCTTCCTTGTAAGTGGTATACTCTCTTTTATTTTGGTATTTCAGAAAAATTTTGCTGTTATCCAGTTTTCACAATCCTTCATATTCAGTTACGTGACCTGGATGGGGTTATAAGCCCGGATTCAAGTAACTAGAGTTTATAGAAAATTGACTTCTTGCATATATATGTATATCTATACACATATCTCTATCTCTATCTCTATCTCTATCTCTATCTCTATCTCTATCTCTATCTCTATGTCTATCTCTATCTCTATCTCTATCTCTATCTCTATCTCTCTATCTCTCTCTACCTCTATCTATATCTATCTTACATATATAAATATATATGGAATTATTATTTTTTGTTGTTAGAGGGGTAGAAGTGGAGGTTTCAATGGCTATTCCTGGCTCTGTGCTCAGAGGACCATACCCAGTGCAGGAAATAATACTGGTGTCAATCATGTGCAATGGAATCACCTTGTTCCTGTCTTACCATCCTGGTCCCTCTCTAAAGGACATTAATTTAAATACCTTCTTCTTAAATAATTAAAAAAACACTAATAGTTTAATTATAAGATAGAGTTAATGATACTCCCTATTGAAAAAATACTCCTATTGGAAAAATACTCCCTACTGTAAAATGTTTTCACTTCTTATAAACAGGTCACTTTGTGTGGGTGGCTCCTCCAAGGTATTTTAGGGGGAAAGGGGTGACTCCTGACCACCTTGGCCAATCAGGCCCTAGTTTCCAACACTGGCACCCCAGTGCTTCTGTTAGCAGTGCTGAAGGGACCATAAATCCCTGACCACTTAACTATCTCCTTGGCCCCAAAACAGGTTATTAAAAAAAATCCTGTGTTTAAGCACACTTGTTTCTTACTGTAACTCATTTACTTTCATAATTATTTAGAGTAACAGAAAACTTGCAAGATAATAAAATTGTTATTTTAATTACTGAAAGTTCTCCTAATTTGAAAATTGTATATAGCTATAGTTATTTTATCTCAATAAATTAAGTACTACTGCTACATCTTACATCTGTGTTTTTACTGAAGAAATTATAATTCAGAACATGACAAATATGACTAGAGTAGGAGAGTAGTATAGCTCCACGCAATTTATTAGAGTCCATCCTTCACACTTCACACTTCTCTGGTAACCCCACTACTGCAGTTAGAACTCAGGGCTTTGTTTTAATATGCCTTGGTTTATTCCCTTGCTCTCCTTCCCTATGTTCCTTATATAATTGAGACTATATCTTGTATCCATCTTTTTCTTATATTTTTTTGCTTTTTGGGCCACACCCAGAGATGTTTAGGCATTACTCCAGGTTCTGTACTCAGAAGTTACTCCTGGAAGTGCTCAGGACACAATATAGGATGCTGGGAATTGAACCTGGTTCGGCTGCCTGAAAGGCAAAAAGCCCTACCTGCTCCAATCACTCATAAATATTTTAGAATCAATTTTGACAGTTTTATCTCCTCTAACATTTTTGTGAGAATCTTCCCCCCCATTTTTCCTGATGCTTTTGCATGTGAAGATGTGATAACCTTTTCTCATCTGCTTTTTGTACAGACAGAGCCTTGCCCTCTTCCTTTCTCCCTCCCTCGCTCTTTCTCTCTGTTTCTTCCTGCATCTTTCTCTATTTTTCCTCTTTATCTCTTTCTCCGGTCCAGAGACTCACACACACGGGCATAGCTGCTACTTGCTCTCTCTGTGCCCAGCTGATCATGAGACATACGGAGGGATGGCAGGTTCTAGTCCTGACCCGCCACCCCAGCAGAGTCTCTCAAGAAGCCAGAGGAACCCCACACCATGAGGGCCGCCATTTTCTACATCAGGACTCCCCTCTCCTCAGAGCTCCACCCAGCAGAAGAGCTGATCACAGCCCAAATTGCGCAGCCGCAAAGCAGCCGCACGGTTCATCAATAATTGCTTGAGTTTTGAGGTGACTACTAGAATATCCCACCCGCATGACAGAGCCTGGCAAGCTGCTCATGTCGTATTTGACATGCCAAATACCAGTAACAATTATAGACCTCATTCCCAAGACCTGATGAAATGGTTTGAGGCTCTTTATGTCCCTGGAGCGGGATGATGCCCTTGGTTATCTCGCTTGTGACGGGACGTATTGAGATGTTACTGCTGCCCGCTTGAGCAAATCGATGATATACGGAAGACAGTGATACAGTGATCACTGTTGTAACAAAATAAAAGATCTACTGTTTATATATACACCTCATTTTCTTTATCCTTTATCTGTCTTGTGTATCTGTGTTGTTTATAGATCATAATAATTATAAGTAGTGCTGTAATGAACAAAGTTTTCATTTAATTTTCTATGTCCTTTGGACAGATACAAAGCTAGTTCAAATGGTAAGTCTATTTTTATTGGTACTTATATATTTTATAATCACGATCTCACGATCTTCCCGTTGATCATCTATTTGCTAGAGCGGGCACCAGTAATATCTCCATATGTCCTGTCTCATGCCAGTAGAGCCAGGGGCATCGGCTTGCTACAGGAACATAAAGAGCTCAAACCATTATATTAGATCATGGGAATGACCTAATATAATTGTTACTGGAATTTGGCATATCATATACAACACGAGAAGCTTGCCAGGCTTGTAATATGTAGTTATTATAAAATATTTAGAAATACATATACTATTTTCATTGAAGGTTATACTACAACCATATCTTGAACATTAACCTTGTTTTTATAGAAATTTTTATTTTTTCTCCTACTTAGTAGGCTTTCATATTTATAGATTTTTGAAGAAGATTTTGAGTTTGGTGTAGTCCAATTTCTTTTTTGTATTTTTATCTGCAGTGGGTTTGATTCACAATCCACTTTCCTAGTTTTGCCTTTCTATTCTGTCTTCAGGGTATCCTAGGTGGTGCCAGAGATAGAGCTTGTCACCAGCATGCAAGGCAGTGACTAATCTGATGGACTTTTCTCTGGTTTCATTTTTTGATTTCTGCAATAAATTATTTCAGACTGAAACCCAAAGCCATTGTCATATTCCTGTTTAGCTTATTTGCATATTTTACTAACTGAATACATATTTATTTTCTCAAATTGCATGTTACAGGCTAAGATGGTATATTTGATGTATCCATGTTCAGTTTAACTTAAAAAATATTTTACTCTCAGCATGCTCAAAATAACTCCATAGTTCAAGACAAAGCATGTTTGTATTCAAGTTAAAATTGTTCTAGAGTATATTTGTTGTCTCTTTATTTCTAACAAAGAAAAATGATTATGCAATATTTATTTGATAACAATTATAATGATTGGAAAAGGTGCAATTTTTGTTCATTTGTGATCATTAAAAATAAAAGCATGCTTTAGGAATTCAGGAAAGATAAGAATGTATCCTAAGGAGCTAACCACACTGACTGCTTTCTCCTACATGTGACTACAGAAATCTGCAAAATATCTAAATTTCAAGGAAAAAAAATTCACAAGATGGTAAGCTATATTTGAAAACTATGATTTCTACAGATGTCAAAAAATACTGTCTCTCTAATTTTACCTTCATTATGAAATGCCTTCAGGCTTAGTCTGTGTAACTTTTCTATGAAGCACTTAATCTCTACTCAGGCCCTTTAGGAAGATGTAACAGCAATCAGTAAATAACAGTGCCGAGACTGTTGATTACTATTGAATAAACTGAAATGCTTTCCATACATTGCAAACTAAAAATGGCTCACTCTCATCACTTATCTCATTTTTAATGACATTTTAAAGTCTAAGGACCTTATTAATCAATGCTTTATACGATGCTTTCTGAAGATATTAATGTACCTTGCTTAGAAAACAGAGAGAGACAGACATAATGAAGGCACTTCTTTGGAAATTAAATTAAATCAGTATTCAAAAACATTAAGCACTTGATAGAGAACAAGGGAAAAAAAAACAAAATCTAAAATGTGAGGTCATATGAAAAGAAAGAACTAAAAGAAATAAATCTATTATTGGACATTAACTAACAGACTTTTCTGTTTGTTTTGAAGCGACGTCCAGTGAGCTCAAGGTTGACTCCTGGTTCTGCCTTCAAACCACTCGAGATGTGTTCTGGGGACATGTGGGATGCTGTGAATAGAACCTTGGGTGTGCTACATGCAGGCATCTTGCCTATTGTACTATCTCTCTCGCCTCCTAGCATCAGACTGTTTTATCGCCTGCATTTCCCAAAGGTTTGGTGAAAAGTACTTAACTTGGTAACATTTAAAAAAGGAGAGAAAGGAAATTGTAGAGTTTATTCATTTTAAATTAATAATTTTTAACATGGTATCAAGATTTACCACACCATGAGAGCCACCGTTTTCAACATCCGAACTCCACAGCTCATCAGAGCTCCACCCAGCAGAAGAGCTGATCTTTCCCCATTTCATCAATACATACACAAGATGAGAGGCTACTACAAGAGTATCCCACCCACACAACAGAGCCTGGCAAGCTACCCATGTCGTATTTGATATGCCAAAAACCAGTATCAATTATAGACCTCATTCCATAACCTGAAGGAATGGTTTGAGGCTTTTCATGTTCCTGGAGTGAGCCGTTGCCCTTGGGCTACACTAGCACGTGTCAGGATGTATGGAGATGTTACTGGTGCCAATGGAGCAAATCTATGAACAATGGGAGGTCAAGTGAGAAGTGACAATAGACCAAGATTTATAATGCTACTAGTTATGCATCTCATGAGTACATCATTGCAATAGTACACCAATTATCAGAGACTCTGCTTCCCTCCCCAACCCCACCCCTAATAGGCAAAATCTTCAAATCTTTAATAACTTTAATCATTTATTGTTACCTTACTGTTTCTTTTTGTGTGCAATATATGAAAGAGTGCTCTCTCTCTTTTCCTCTCTCTCTCAATCTTTCTCTTTTTCTCAATGTTAATTTTTGTATTTATTTTGGAGATGGTCATGCCTCATTTAATTGGTATTAAATGTTCAATTTCCTTTGAACAGAGGACCATATGTGGTACTAAAAATCTTGCCAAGGTTGGTCACTTGAGGGGCAACACCTTATCCCTAAACTGTCTCTCTGGCTTCTCTTTTCCTCTTTCTTCTTAAACTGTTCATATTTAAATTTAATATATGTTCACAATAATACAAGGATTCACAAAGAGTGTGAAAACTACATTAAGGGTGGAAAAGTTCTTTCATCTCTAATATGTAAATTATGAGCTATATATTAAAACTATTTAAAGTGCATCCAGGAACTGGTTTAGAGTACAAGATTCAGTGTGTCTGGATAGGGTAAAGGAAAAATCACAAAGTTCTTAAGAACATGTTGCGTGAATTTGAAATAATTTTTTATTTATCTTAGACTATTCTGCTCAAGTTATTACTGTCTAAGTCTCACGCCAAATGTAAGGAATAAATATATAAAAGAAAAATATTCTTGACAGCTAGTACAGTGGGTACTAGCTCTTGTGTTGTGTTGGACAGTGCTTGTGTTGGACAGTGGACACATATCTGATTTCCAACAGCTCATGTGATTCCTCTTTTCCCACCAGGAGTGACCTTTGAACCCAAAGCCAATAATTAGCCCTAAGCACTGTTAGGTGTGGTTCCTAATTCAAAAACAGTAAGAAAAAGAATAAAGAAGAAAAATGTTGAATATAGTTTTAAATTAAGAATGCTTCTTTTAAGTAACTCTTGGTTGAAATTATCTTCTTCAGAACTTTTAGGGTATTTTCAATCTATCAGCAACTCTACTATTATTATTGATATATAGATGTAGATGTAACATTTTTCTTTAATTCTGTGAAATTTTTTTGTCCTCAAAAAAGAAGTTTTCACATACTGTTTCTGTTTTCTGTTGCTTGGAGTCTGTGGGTCAGGTATTGAAAATATGAACAGCAATTCATATATCTGCTTATATTCTTATTATTTCTTACTATCAGGATGATTATATGAATAAAACAAATTTTTGAAAGTTTTAACTCTGCTTTGTATTAATCTAATATTCTCAAAAAGTATCTTAACTGTGCTCATAAAGTTTCTCACCTATTACTTCCTTTGTTTGTTTATTTTTCTTCATTTACAATGATGTAGTGTATATATCTTTTAAACAAAAATAATTAATTTCTTTCAGTAGTGCACCTTAGAGAAAAATCTTTTACTTATATTTTTAAAATTACTTCTGTTTTTATGGCATTTACTTAAGATTAGTGAATATTCAGTGGCAGTGTGCTGCATATGTGTATAAAAATTAAAATAAAGTGAACAAATCCCTACATTTAAGGCATGCATATTGAATATTTTAGTAAATAATTTAATAGAGACATAATGAAAATTTAATTGAAATTATAAAATCTAACTTGAGCTTATCTTTCAAAAATGTATGTCATGTAACATTTTTATCATTCATATTAAACTACTTAAAACTTGAATTCTTAAGACAGAGATCAATAAGTTTTTTATCTGGAGGCAATTTTGTTGAAACCAACTTTAATTAAATTTCCAGCAATTACATTGACACAGTTGTGACACAGTTGTGTCACAAAAATTATAATGGAAGGTTTATGCTTTTCTTATACAAATGGAAATAATGATTCTCTAAAGTATTAATTGCTGGCATGGACAAACCCATTTGTATACCCACTACTTGAGAAGAATATTAGAGGATTAATGTTTACAGAGAGAGAGAAATATTTTATATGTATGTATATCTATAGATAGATATGCACCTATATCTGTCATAGATATGTACCTATATCTATCTATATAGATATATGTATATATAGAGAGAAAACAAAAGAGCACATATAACTAAATTGATAATGTTAACACAGTATTAAAATAATAAACTAATTAGCAGATGCAAGACAGTATTTTGCACATAATGCGTTCTTAAAGTATGTAAAAACTTTCAAAACATTTTACTTTTATTATTTTTCATAATTCATTGAAGTGTTTCATAAATTCTTGCTTTGAATAAGTTGCTTGAAACTTTCCATATATCTTTCATGACAAGTAATGACTTACACATCATTAGACTGTCTCTACAAAGAAAATTCAGGTACTAGTTTTGTTATCTAATATTTCCTGCTGTAACTAAAATATTAGTTTTGAAGTTTTCTTATTCATTTTTTTCTTAATTCCCTAGAGTGAGAAAGCTACTCATTCATGCAAAACCTGGACTTAACACTGAGGTGCATACCTGGCACCAGAGAAATTTTTGGGCTGAGTCATTATTCTTTATTCCCTAGAATTATACTAAAGTACGGACATTTCTTTCCCTCAGCCACCAGAGGTCTATTTTACATTTTCCCATTGACAGGGGAAGTCTGCTTTGAGTGCACAGGACACAGCTAAACGCAAGTTCAGAACAGAGTACACTTGTTGGCTTTTGTCAGCACTTAGGAAGGCATGCGTGCTTTTCCATGAGACTCATAGAATTCTTGTTCTCAATACAAAGCTGTACTGTGCCTTAGGCTGGCATTTTAACAAAATTTGAGAACAAGCAGATACTGCTTTTCCAAACACTTTTATTTTACATATGATCACCAACCTCCCAGGACCTCATGTCAAATAATACGACCTTCAAATCAGAATCATTTGCTTCGTGGAGTACCACAAGAAGTATATAGCAACCTTTCTCACGTAACATAAACAGAGTGTGTGTTTTATAACTCAGACAAATGTGAAAAAGCAGGAGTTTTTATACAATAATGTTGAGTATTAACTTACTAGAGCAAGTAGAAAGGCAGAAATAGATCACAAAACTGAAGCAAAAGCCTGAAATTGAGGACTTGAGAGAGAGTGTCGAGGGGACAAGCTTGCCTTGCACACATCTTGGCGAAGGTTTGATCCTTGACTTCTATATAGTCCCCAGACCACAGCTGGGAATGAGCCTTGAGTCCACTTTGGAGTAAGCTAAGTGTGCATCAAACATGATTTTAGAATTTCATTTATAGGTTCATCTTACGTCTCCTGTACAGTTGGGCTCTAAGCAGCGAGTACTGCGCCCAGCACTTTGTCACAAGGCCAGCCCTAAGGGGAGGACCCAGAAATGGGCTCTGCCCATATGGTTACACCCAAAACATCTGTGCTTATCCCAGCTAAGGTGAGGCAGAATGTGTCTGATCTTCTGACCTCTGATCACAGGAATATGTAAATCAATGATTGTTATCTTGCAAATGTAACCTTGAAAATGCCAAATCTGTGATTGTTTTCTGTTGCAATGGCCCAGGAGCTTGCAAATGCCATGTGATTTGTGCTTGTACCCCCTGCGCTCAAAAATTGTATAAAAAGACTAAAACTGGGCTCAAGTAAAACGAGTACTGCTATCTAGAACTCCCCGCTGCGTGGGTGTCTTTCCTTCATTTCTTAGCAGCGGCAAGTCAGAGATCCTCCCAAGTCCATCCCTCTCCGTTTTCGCAGGGATGAAGTCCGGCAAGATCTAGGTCTCCCTCATTTGTGCCAAGGGCTGCAGGCCAGGGCCCCCAACACTGTACATACAAGCGCAGATACTACTATTACTTTTAAAAAGTTGCCACAATTGTAGTGAATTAGAAAGCACTAATATGCTCTCTCAAAGCTGTGGATCAGAGCCTGAGGTTTACTAGCTGGTTGTTTTATTTCATGGTTTCACAATGCTAAAGTCTAGGGGTCAGTTGTTGAGCTCTGATTGACCCGCTCTAGTAATTTTTTTATACATTCTATCAAATTATCAGTTGAACCACACTGCATTTGGCAGCAGGTGTGAGGTACCTATTTCCTTGCTGGCATTCAGTCGGCAGCTGCCCTTACCCACTAAGGGGGTCTTTGTTGGGTGATACCCTACAGGATTCTATATTGAGAAGAAGGGAGAGTGTTCTGAATCCTTTTGCTTATAATCTCTATTACGTCTTCACGTACCAAAAGTTTTTTGAATGACTTGGGATTTCTTTCTTCCTTTTTACTTCTTTAGCTTTTCAGTCATACATGGCATGCTTAGGGGGTTACTTTGGCTCTGTATGCAGAAAATACTCACAACAGCACTTGGAGGACTATAAAAGAGGCCGGGAACTGAATGGTTGCTTATATTTTGTTGTGCATGCCACAACATTTATAATTGCATCAGCAATATAATATAAGACAATTCAATTTAAGCATTTGTTCAAGCTAGATTTAATTTATAGCCTTAATAGGTCACCTACTTAATTTGTGAGCCATATGTAATATAAATCACAACTCTTTAAATCCACTATAGACATGGAAATAAATCTCAACTGTTCTCCAGAAATTGATAATGAAAATCAGAAGTCCTGTGATTTTGTTCTATCATTACTTTTACTTTTTCTTATAATCTTAAGAGTCTACAGTCATTGGAGCAAGAGATTTGAAGATATGTTAAATATGTGACCTCTTATAATATTAAAACAATCACTTTTTATCATAAATGTGACTCTGGTGCTTGGGAAAAAATGAATGCATTTCATCACATGGCAAAAATCATTTATTATTTATGAGTTCATTATACCATTAAAATTTATAGTTATTTTCCATGAAAAGTTATGTATAATAGCTATTTTATGGTGTATATTTTTAATTGTATTAGTTGTATCCTTTAAAAAATCATATAATTTTATACTTATTTAAATATTTCCATTCAAGGTCATTGCTTCTATCTTTATTTATCATGATACTATGAAATGACAAATTTATCTTTTAAGATATTTTTATGCATGTCAAACCAGAGCAATGTGAGTTTACCTAAAAATCGGCTGGGGAGGCCCATCATGAGATGATGCAATGGGGAAGGCACTTGCTTTGCACTTAGCTGGTGTGAGTTTGATCTCCAGCACTCATTACGGACTGTCCCTCCAGCTCAGCCAAGTTTTTTCACTGAGCACAGAGCCAGATGTAATAATCCCTGAACAGGCCTAGATGTGAACACACACACACACACACACACACACACACACACACACACACACACACACACAGAGGTTCAGGATTCTGCAGCTCAGTGGGTTTCGACTGCCTGTCTTGTAAGCAGAAGTTCAAGTTCAAACCGAAGCACCATCATATAAGCAGAGCCTAACCCAAGTATTCCAATTTGAGTCTTACAGCTCTGCTCTAGTGACCCTGGCATTTAATTTTGCTCTAGTGATCCTGGCAATTAATTTCCAGCCACACCACAGTCAAGTATATGTGCAAGCATAATAAAGGGAAGTGATGCCATCAAAATCACTACTAAAAGATGAGTCTGAGCACCATGGTCAGGAAACGCAAGCCCTGACAAGCACCGCTGTGAGCCTGCAGCAGCCCCTAGTGAACACTGCAAGCAGATACTTGAAAAATCACAGCTAGGGATTTGTGTAAGCACCACACACCCCAATAAACATGGTGTAAGTACCACAACAACGCGAATGAAGCCCTCAATGAGCACGATGCTTAAGTGTGTGAGTACAGCAACCTCAGGATGAATTTCTGTTCAGCTCCACAGCACATGGGCAAGCACCCATGCAGGCTTGTTTATGACATCTCTTATCATTAGGATAAAAGCTATTAAGGGGATAGACATGGGGTCAAAGCAGCTTGGGAGGCAGCATAGCATAAAGGGTTATTGTTTTGCCTGCACTAGGTCAGACGTTTGACTAGGCCAAAGGGAAATTGTTTGAGAAACAAATAAGCATTGTTTCCAAACACTGCAGGAAATGGACATCAAGATCACCAAGGCATTTCCAGAGGTGGAATCAGTGACCAACTACATATACCCAAGAATTGCTTGAACTTTTTGTTACTAATTAGGACTTGCTTTGAGCTACTTATTTTGAGCTTCTTCATTCTCACAATTAATTTCTTCTTTTTATAGCATATTTTGAGCTATTGTATTGAGTTGCGTTTCATTCTTCTTTTCCTAGTATTGCATTCTCTTAGTCAGTCCTGAATATCACTGTTGGACACATCTTTACTGCCAGACAACTGAATGCTGTCCTATCCCAGAGCAAAACTTTCAGGAAGCCTGTCCTGCTCCCCCACTTAGCACTATAGGGTGCGATTGTACATATTAAACATCATGGGGTGCATAACATTAAATGGCATATAATATGAAAATTACACATCATATATGATTATACACCATAGGATGTTCATGCTATATTTATATATCTGTTATATAAATATAAATATAAATATTTATGTCCTATTCTGGTCATATATAACACACATTATATATACTATTAAAATGTAATAACCACATATCATGTATATGAAAAAAAATGCATGATAAACTCTGTGAGTCCTTATTTAAAAAATGAATTATAGAAAAATATTATTTTCCTTTTCTGTTCCATTTTGAATAGAAGCAAATATTCCTAGAGATAAACATGCATTTCTATACAGAACTGGTCCCTGCATATTTCCTTTGTTTCATTTCTTCATCAGAATTTTGCAAAACTCATTTTTGTGCTGTGCTGCTAGAAATTTGACATTGATAGATAATTCTAATACCTATAAGAGTATTTTGTAAAAAACAAAACACAACGAAACAAATCAGATTGGCTATGAGGCTGGAG
Organism: Cryptotis parvus; assembly: GCA_021461705.1. Lineage (NCBI taxonomy): Eukaryota > Metazoa > Chordata > Mammalia > Eulipotyphla > Soricidae > Cryptotis > Cryptotis parvus. The sequence continues at coordinate 53,693 of JAJIBD010026173.1, read as the reverse complement.
TGAAGAGTTCAACACGTATAATACAAGTTTGCAGAGTCTTTGTTTAATCGAGTGATAAGATGGAGACTATGCCCAAGGTGCCTTCGCTGGTAGATAGATATGATCTATTTCCTGTCAGTTATTTGGACACACATCTAAGTTATAAATCAGCAAAATTTAAAAAATGTGCTGTAAGTGAATATTTCAAAATTCACAGAAGCATGGTTGGACCTTTGTGCTTTTTTAGCTTGCCCTCAAGTCTTGCTAGAAATGTAAACCCAAAACATCAGTCATGTATAGCACCCACCAATTGTAACGCTTTCACAATTAACCTTTGAAATTCTTATTCCTTTGTATCCCTAAGGTCGGGCTTATAAAGTAGATTGTGAAGTGCCTTACAAGAAATCATTTTATGAATTCTTTCTATAAATTTTCATTCTAGGGATAAAGGTTGCTTTCAGGTTCTGTGGTTCAAAAGATGAAAATAAGATGAAACTTGGAAACTCTCTAGAGAATTTATTAGGGAATCAAGTGTGTGCCCACATAATTATAGAGGGCGTAGGAGAGAAATGACCTTATACAAATGTTTAGAGAAATATTTCTGAGAATATCATAGGTCAGTCTCATTTGTTCTGAAGGAGTCTCTCACATGTCTGTATCAAGCAAAAAAAACATGTTCACTCTACATGTTACAGAGAGACTCTGAAAGAGTCTCTCTTACATGTCTGTGTCAAGCAAAGAAAACATGTTCACTCTAGTAAACAAGACCTACATATCTTACAAGAGTTAAAGAATGGGGACAGAATTGGTTGGCAGTGAGACTACAACTTTAATGTATACTCTCAATGAGGAGTTCGTAAGCTTATTTGGCATACTGCCCTCTTTTCAGAAAGTAAAAGGGAATTGGTCATGTCTCTGGAAAAATCTACTTTATTTAAGAAAACAGATGAAAGTACCCATTCACCCTACATTATAACCAAGATTATTCCTCTCTGCAAGATCATTCCAGTACCTCCCAAATTCTGACACAGCGCATTTTGGAAAAATGCTTCTGAATAGATGTTTCATCTTCATACAGTTATTATTTTAGAAACATACTCAAATCATGAGTTAATATTTCACGTATTGTGGAATTTGGCTTTAGCTATTGGACTCATGACTCAAAGATCTAAAATAAGAATCGTTTTCAAATATAGAAAACTGTAATATTGTACAACAAATATGTAATGTATCTTATTTTTCCAATGTCATGTTGAGATGAACAAAGTTCCTGTCCCATTGCTGCTTCTCCATTTATCAGTATTCTCCAAATGAGCCTTTCTTCTAGTTAACTTCTCCGGTTTGCTCCTCCTCAGGTGCTAACCTGAGTAGTACACCAAAAAGGCTTTCTAACAGAGACTTACCTTCACTTCAACTGAACCCAAAGAAAATGAGTAAACACAATTTGTCTTTAATTTTCAATTTTTAAAGAAATTATATTTTGTAAACAACAATGAGATATCATTTCACACCACAGGGACTGACGCAAATCCAAAAGGGCAAGAACAAGTGCTGACCTGGATGCAGGGAGAAAGGGGACGCTCATCCATTGTTGATGGGAATGTAGACTGGTACAGCCATTTTGGAAAACAACATTCCTCCAAAAACTATAAATTGAGCTCCCATTTGACCCAGCCATACCACTCCTGGGAATATACTCTGGGAAGCCAAATACACACAGCTGAACAACTATCTGCACCTTTATTTTCATAGAGGCACTATTTACAATAGCCAGAAACAGAAACAACCAGAGTGCCTGAGAACTGATGACTGGATAAAGAAACTGTGGTACATCTATCTAATGGAATACTATGCAGCTGTTAGGAAAAATGAGGTTATGAAATTTGCCTATAAATAGATGGACATGGAGAGGATCATGTTGAATGAAATTAGCCAGAAGGAAAAAGACAGATATAGAAGGTCTGCATTTATTTGCATAATATATGATGTATATATCATGCAAATATATATTATATATATCATGCAAATATATATATATATATATATATATATATATATATATTATGATACCAATATCCAAGGTCAGGCAAAACATGATTCAGGAGGTATTGTCAAAGGTGAAATCTGGCCTTCTTGTGTGGGAGTCAGAGGTTAGGTAAGACAGAGAAGGGAACAGTGTGCTAATAATTGGCAAAAGTGATAATACCAGCCTAGAACTGAGCATTAAATACAGGCAAAAAGCTACACATGATAAACTCCTCTAAATGTATGTATTGCTATCCACAATGTGTAAGAGAAGAGAAAAAGAGAGAGAGAAAAGAAAAGATATAAAGTGCCTCCCATAGAGGCAGGCTAGGGACTTTGGTGGTGGGAAATGGGCACTGGTGGAGGGATGGGTGCTGGAACACTGTATGATCTAAACCCAAGCAAGACATCTTTATAACTGTATATCTCACGGTGGTATAATGAAATGTTTAAAAAAAAGAAATTATATTTTATAAATCCACTTAATATTTCATTTCTGAACCCTCATAGCACTTATTGAAAATATTCACTTTTCTCCAATGTTTCATATCAGCCTCCCTATAACTGTATCTTTTGTGTTTCTCACCTCAACACTGCCTTTGACACTGTTTTAACTTTTTAGTAGTTTTGGATATTTAATTTGGAATGACTGGTGGCAATTAAAGAAGATACATTGGGGCGGAGCGATAGCCCAGCGGGTAGGGCGCTTTGCCTTGCGTGGCCGGCCCGTGCCGGCCCGGGTTCGATCCCCGGCATCCCATATGGTCCCCCCGAGCACCGCCAGGAGTAATTCCTGAGTGCAGAGCCAGGAGTAACACCTGAGCATCGCCGGGTGTGACCCCAAAAAAAAATAAAGAAGATACATTTATTTCCTGGCTTATTAATATAAAGTTATTAAAACAGATATTTTACTTAAACGTTTTATCTTTAAAAATGACTAATTAGGGGGCTGGAGTGATAACACAGCAGGCAGGGCATTTGCCTTGCATGCAGTTGACCCGGTTTGTATCCTCAGCATTCCATATGGTCCCCTGAACACTGCCAGGAGAAATTCCTGAGTGAAGAACCAGGAGTAACCCCTGAGCATCATCCGTGTGATCCAAAAAGCAAAAATATATAAATAAGAATTAATAAAAATAAACACGACTAAGTCAATAGTTTATTTAAATCTGGAAATAAATCTAAAAATTTTACAATGGCATGTGTCACATTTTTTGTTATATTCAAACATTTCATTTCTTTAAAAAAAATCCCTATTCAAAAGCTCTGTTATAATTCCATCTCTTCCTATTAACCCTTCCATTGTAAAACTTACCCACGCTGCTCTAAGCAGAAATCTATATGGCCCTTTCTAACCGTTCCTTTTAATGTCTTAAACAAATATCTGTCAGATTTTCACTGTTCTTTTACCTCCACAATATCTCATATGCCTCCTTGTTGCTGTCTTCACTTGCTAGTACTAATCTTCACATCTCCGTGACATTTGACTTGATTCATTATCCCTTTCTCCTTGAATCACAGTTTCCATTAGATTTCTGAGTAATCATGCTTTCAACTAGTTCTAGCCTACTTATTATTTCAGTCTCCTTTGTCCTTCTTCTTTGACTTTTTAATATGGAAATGCTCCAGGACCCATCTTTGACCTTCTTGTTTGTTCTATCTTTGCCTTTTCCTTTGATGATTTCATGCGGTGTAATGAGTTTAAATCCTACTTTTATATCAAGGACTCTGAAATTGACATTTCTAGCTCACAACTCTCACAAAGTCCACACACATTGTCAAATCACCTACTTATTACTGCAACTGGAATGTATAATAGGCAACTTGTATTAAGTAAGGATAAAGCTTCTGATTCTCTCTCAAATGCACAATTTACCCACATTTACCCTTGAGACAATTTCATGGAAACGCCTCTAAAAATATATACAGAAATGTATCACTCACACATTTTTAACTTCTGTCATTATCTAATGCACAGACTTCCGTACTCTTCCTCCTCTCTCCACTTTTCTACTTCTCTTTCTCTCCACTTTTCTACTTCTCTTAACTACCATAATCAAGGGCACAGATTAACTATTGGAGTGACTCATTTACAACTCAAATGAGTTTGTCACTCACGGTCTATACTAGCTACTTAAGTTATTTGCTTGACACAGCCAAGACTTACTGAAATAGTCTTCTCCTAGATATTTCTAAAATTGGTTCAGGGCTAGAGGTATAATAAAGTAGCAATATTTTTGTATTGCATGCAGTCAGCTTTGGTTTAATTCCTACTATAGAGTATGATTCCCCCCTCCCAAGACCCACCTTGAGCACAATGGGTATGGCCCTAAAGTAGGAGCAACACAAAGGATATTTGAAACAACATTTTTGGTTTGTTAGTTAATTTTGCTTGGGAGCATATAGTATATTTATTTAAACTTCTAGAGAAAGTAAAGTTTAAAAAGATTAGAAAATAGGGCTCAAGAGACAGTATGATGTACATTGCACTTGCCTTGTATTTAGGACACCTGGGTTTGAAATTTGGAGCCCCATATGGCCTCCATATGGCAGCCGTGATCACTGAGCTCAGAATCAAAAGTTAGGTGTCATCCAAATGATTGTGTTCTAGAAACAAAACAAAACCAAAGTATTCTGTATTATATGAAATACCATGACAATGAAAGCTATTAATTGGAAAAATGTGATTTGTAAATATATCATGGTAATATAATTCTGGATTCTAGTTTCTAAAATAAAGTCTATATTATATATATATATATATATATATATATATATATACATATACACATATGTATATAATGCATGTATACATATGTGTATATATGTATACATATAGAGTTTATATAAAATGATGAATATGCATATATACTCTAAGCATGACTCTTTTGATTCCTCTTTCGGCTAGCCAAATAGCCTTCTCATCCTGCTTTTGTAGGGCCCAGGTCTTTGAGGTATATGTTAGTGCAGGAATAATGATGGAGTTGAAAGTGTGCCTAGAGCTGGAGGTTCTTCGTCTTCTTTTACCACTTACTCAATGTTTGAGGCTCTTCTTGTTCCTGAAGCAAGCAGATGCCATTGGGCTACACTTGCACGTGACAGGGACAAATGGAGATGTTACTGGTGCCTGCTTGAGCAAATCAATGAGCAACAGGAAGATAAGTGATATGTATTTATGTATATGCTTATATGTAGACATATATAAGTCTCTATATATGTCTATATATAAGCATATATGCAGTCTATATGTAAGTTTATATTCACAAAGTCTATATATATACACACATATATAGGTTTGTGTACACACACACACACACACACACACACACACACACACATATATATATATATATATATATATATATATATATATATATATATATATGTAGAATGGTTTTGAGGATCCTTATTTTCCTGGAGTGGGCAGATGCCATTGGGCTATCTAGAATGTGACAGGACGTATTGAGATGTTACTGGTCCGGCTTGAGCAAATCGATGATCAATGGGAAGTCAAGTGATCAAGTGATATGTATATATGTAGACATAGCTTATATATAAATTATGTGTATGTATATGCTTATATATAAGTTTATTTTATATAGTTTATTTTATATTGCTTATATATAGTTTAAATATATAAAATATATAAAATTTATATATCTATTTTATATAGTTTATATATATAGTTTATTTTGTTATATATAATTACTATAATATTATATGTAATAACTATACATACTTATTTTATTTTTGTGTGTAAATGTGTGTTTGTATGTGTGGGTAAAACCTGCAGTGCTTAGGTGCTATTTCTGACTGTGCTCAAGGGTCACTCCTGATGGTTCTTGGAGGGACGATACACAGTACTGGAGACTGATCTGAGACTTACTGCATTCAAGGCCAGTACCTTAACCCCATACACCATTTAATACGTCCCAGAGTTTGCAATTTTAATAACATATCTACCATTACAGATATATATATTTTAAACAAAACTAATCTTTTTACTTTCAGCCGAAATTATGCTTGCTTATTTTTTATGAGGTTAATAGATGATTCTAAGTGAAATAGGTGTAATGGTTGTTCTTTATTCAATAATAATGTTTACTTTGTTAAGTTCTGTGCAAAAAGATTAATTAAATGTAAAGAATAATACAAAGGAAAGGTGACCCCATGAAAATATACAATAACACAGCACAAATCTATGTAGCAATATAAAATATTTTATGTTCACAGGGGTTTAAACATCGGAATGCAATTCCAAAATGCTTATTTCTGGGACCAGAGCCATGGTTCAGCTGGTACAGCATTTGCTTTATAGCAGATCACCCTGATACCATCTCCACATCCCATGTGTTCTTCTGAGCCTACCTGGTGTGATCACCGAGAGGAGAGTCAGTAAAGTCCTCAGCAGGGCCAGGTGTGGTGAAAAAACAAAATTAAAATTAAAATAAAAAAGAAACAAAATGCAACTTCCTTTTAAACAGATAGGTGAGCAAATAAATTATATATTATGTTTAGGAATATTATATATATATATATTTTACATGGTTAGGTGTCTAACTCTAATGAGTGCTAGTGTAGATGTGTTTTCACAGGCAAAGAAATGTTGGTTGCTATGATACTTAGAAGTAGAATTCCATATTAACATCGCATTCAAATTCCAATGATAGGAAAAGCAATCTTCAGTATCAGAATTTGAGTCAAAAAGTCAGCTGTTTCATAGTCACAATTAATCATTGAAAGACTTACCCCAAAATTCGTGTCTAGAATGCATTTCAATAAGGTCAAATAATTGAAAAGGCAAAGTAACTGAAACTGTCAAAGCATTTTTTTCCCACTACTGTCTTGGAGTTCTATTGTATATTATAGTACATTATATTCTTAATATAAATAGCATATGTGAAAAATTCTATTTCATGCCATCTCAGTTTATAATTTGAGTGAATTCAGTCACTGAAAATTCATTAATATTTGCTGTCATTCACTTATTGTTGACAATTACTGGCATGTTAAAAATCATATATATATAATTACTGATCTAACAAAAATATTAGATAGTGTTCATATTTCATCGATTTACTCATTTAATAAAAATCTCTAGAAGAATTGCTTATAGCAGAGATAGTCACTAAAAATAGGGATAGAAAGAAAACAGTGGCTTGCTTCCTGAGCATCTTCTGTTCATCATTCTGATATTTCAGCAAGATTCATACCACAGAACTCATATATTTACATTTGAATTTTAACCTTTACTTAACTTGTATTCCTATAACTTGTTCACATGCCCTATGTTCACAGCAAAAACACAGATCTCATAATAATTTTAAACAATAATTTATTGCTTGATGCCTGTCAAAATGAAATAAAATACAGACCAAGCCTTAAGATCTTTGAGCAGTTAAGGCAGTAATCAAAACTTAATTTAGTTTATTTCATAAATTGAACTTAGGTTATGTAAGTGTCTCTGAATATCAAAAACAAAATTTAAATCATTTTTGAAATGATATAGGATAATCTTGTTTAGACAAACTGCTGCTTTCTAGAGACGCTCATTATAATAACAAATCATGGAAAAGGTTAAACACTTTCCTCATTCTCAACTTATAAGCATTCAAACATACCTCTGAGCTTTAGACCAGCCTCTAGTCTAATTTTTTTTCTGTTCAAGATGAATTTATTTATCCCTCAACCAAATTGTCATATCAAATAAAGCTGTTTGAAATTTCTTTTGACAAGTATGTGATCATCAATCTTTCAACTTTGCAGTGCATGTTATTTTACTATTTGGTATGTAGGAAAATTGACAGAGTAGCTCTTTCACCACCCACCCAGCAGTCTACACACATATTAACAAAGCAATCAAGAATACATAGAATAACATCTTTAATGAAACGATTCATTAAGGAAAACTTACAGCGTTTGCATACTTGGCATATATGGATTTTTTGGTTACATAACTGAATGGTACGGTTTAAGTTTTGAATATCAACTTTCTAATTTGAAAGAGAAATGTACTATAATGTCCTCTTTTCAGGTCATTTTGAAAAAGAATTAGCAATCATGTGAAACACTTTGTAACACAGAGTCAAACAAATTAGCATTGTAATTCAGTCTTGATCTTGTAAGGTGTACAAATCAAAAACATGTTTAAGGGAAACCCAAATATGAACATCTTATGAACATCTTTGGGACTGTATATCTCATGGTGGTATAATAAAATATTTAAAAAAGATAAACAAAAAACATGTTTTAGGAAGAAGCAAAGTTTGAAATTCTTTTGAAACTTACCAATTAAATGATTGAAAAGAAATGTTTAATTGAAATATATATTCCTACAAGTCAACATTCTATGTTCTTTATATTACTTAGAATATTTCCTAAATATATTTTATAAGATCAGATACAATCTAAGAAAATCTAGATACTTAACTATAAATCTGAAAAATCATATTCAACTATGAAATATTTATAATTTTCTCACAGTCTACATTAGTTTATTCACACATTTCTATTTAAAAAATTCTGCATTAATGTGACAAATTCATGAGAATTTTAAAAGAACTTAAACACAGAAGTAATTCAGAATAAAAGAATCATGCTTTCCTTTTAAATTAAACAGAATTCAAATTAGTATAACTGTGTTATAGCAACATAGTAATAAAACTTAGGTAAATCGGAGAATATTTTATTTTTTAACTGTTTTCCTTTTCTAAAATAGGGACGTTATTTTTTTTTAATATATTTTTTAATTTTTTATTTTTACAATTACAAAGATATACAATTAAAAAAGTTCATATTTGGGTTTTGGTCATACAGTGTAGCAGCACCCATCCCGCCACCAGTGCCCATCTCCCACCACCAACGTCCCCGGTTCCCTCCCCCTCCCCCAGCCCTCCTCCATGGCAGGTTCTTTATTTCTTTCCATTTCTCTATCTTTCTCTTTTCCTTCCTCTTCAGACTATGAATTACAGAACATACATTAAAGGGTTGTCATGTGTATCCTTTTGCCTCTATTTAATGCTCAGTTCTAGGTTGGCATTAGTACCCTCACAATTGTTAGCGCACTGTTCCATTTTCTGTCTTACCTAGCCTCTGACTCCCACAGGTTTGTGATAATTTCCACCTTTGACAGGACCTCCTGATGTATGTTTCACTTGACCTTGGATATTGGTATCATAATATGTACCTATATATTTATGTTATGCAGATAAATGCAGTCATTCTGTAACTGTCTCTCTCCTTCTGGCTAATTTCGCTCAACATAATCTTCTCCATGTCCATCCATTTGTAGGCAAATTTTATAACTTCATTTTTCCTAACAGCTGCATAGTATTCCATTGTGTAGATGTACCAAAGCTTTTTTATCCAGTCATCTATTTTCGGGCACTCGGGTTGCTTCCAGATTCTGGCTATTGTGAATAATGCTGCTATGAACATAAAAGTAGGGATGGTGTTTCCGCTGCGTATTTTTGGTTTCCCAGAGTAGATTCCCAGGAGTGGTATGGCTGGGTCAAATGGGAGTTCAATTTCTAGTTTTTGGAGGAAAGTCCATATTGTTTTCCAGAAAGGCTGTACCAGCCGGCATTCCCACCAACAATGGATGAGTGTCCCCTTTTCCCCACACCCACGCCAGCACTTGTTGTTCTTGTTCTTTTGAATATGTGCCAGTCTCTGTGGTGTAAAGTGGTATCTCATTGTTGTTTTGATTTGCATCTCTCTGATGATTAGTGATGATGAGCATTTTTTCATATGTTTTTTGGCCATTCGAATTTCTTCCTTGCTGAAATTTCTGTTCATTTCTTCTCCCCATTTTTTGATGGGGTTGTTTGTTTTCTTCTTGTAAAGTTCTACCAGTGCCTGATATATCCTGGATATTAACCCCTTATCATATGGGTATTGGGTGAATATTCTTTCCCATTCTGTGGACTGCTTTTGTATCTTAGTCACTGTTTCTTTTGAGGTGCAGAAGCTTTTTAGTTTCATGTAGTATCTATGGCCCCACAATTAGGTCTGGATTCTCAGAGGGAAGGGCATCATGTGTTGAAGCTGACAAACCCAGGGCCACACACAGGTCAGGCATGTGCTAAACCGTTAGCTATCTCCCTAGCACTTTGGGAATCTTTATTTAGTTTTGTGGAAAAATTAATATTTGTCTATGTCATATGGAGTTCTTGAGAAGAAGAGTCCTGACTATATACCAATTAAAGTCATTTATTCTAACTCATTTATACTCATTCAACATAAAATATTTTATATTGCTACATAGATTTGTTCTGTGTTATTGTGTATTTTCATCGGGCCACCTTTCCTTTGAATTATTTGTTTACATTTAATTAAACCTTTTGCACAGGACTTAACAAATTAAACATTACTATTGAATAAAGAACAATCATTACATCTGTTTCACTAAGAATCATCTATTAACCTCATTGAAATTAGAAAGAGGGAGGAAATAAACATTTAAAAACTGAACAAGTTTTCTTAAATATGACTACAGAATTTACTGAAACGGAATCGGGAAACACTTGTTTGATGTGTTACAATGAGGTATGTATGTTTGCGTTATTTATTTTCATTTAGTTTTTATTTGAAAAATTTTGATGCTGTATGTTTTAATTCATTTGTGGTTTTATTATCATTTTTGTTGCTACTGTTATTGAAGCGGAATGGTTTATTGAAAAGTAGAAGAGACAGAAACTCCCTAAAAAAGAGAGAGACTGAGTATGGGACTTAATTGTTCTGGTTTGACTCTTCAGGTCATTATCCCCCACTGACCTTGACCCCTTTCTGACCTTTATTTCCATGGCCTCCCTTGTCCCCTAATCTTAAGGGGTCTTCTATTTACATGACTTCTTCCCATAGGTTCCTTAAATAATTTTGGGAGTCCAACGGAGGCTATGTGGCCTAGGGATGAGAAACGCCTCGAAACAATTTGTTAATTAGCTCCAAATATATAGTAACTATTTTACTCCTACTGGTTATTCATAGCCTTGGCATCAAAAGCATTTACCACCACATTGGATTATTTCTCAACTTTTAAGTTATTATAGCTAAATAAATAAGCATTTCATTATTAACTATGTCTTGCACAATATTAGTAGTTTAGAAAATATACTTCTCAAATGACCAGAAAATAAAGTCTAAAGCAGGGATCACTTGCATCACTTGTCTTCCCGTTGTTCATCAATTTGCTGGAGGAGGCACCAGTAACATCTCCATTCGTCCCTGTCTCATGCTAGTGTAGCCCAACGGCATCTTCCCGCTCCAGAACATGAAGAGCCTCAGACCATGTGTTCAGGTCATGGGAATGAGTTCTATTATTATTACTGTTTTTGGCATATTGAATACGACACGGATAGCTTGCCAGACTCTGCAAAGTCTAGAGCAGGGATGGCACTTTTAATATTTGTACTTTTCATTTAGTATTTAATTGATCTATTTATATTAGCTAAAGTAAAAATTAAACTAAAAGTCTGATAAAGTATCCTTTTTGCCTGAAAAGTTAAAAAAATTCTTAAAATGCCTACGGATGTTAAACATGTTATGCTAGGGATGAAAGTCGCATATCACAGTTAAATTATTTTAATTTTATTATATAACCTTGTTAAAACTTTCCATTTATCAATTCCTTCATAACAACACCATTTGAAGTGCTTTGAATTAAATTAATATAATGTGAAAGGGTAAGAGAAGTCCAGAGCAATGATTGCTAGGTCATGTGTTTGCATGTTGTTGACACAGCTTCAGACCCTGGGACCACATACAGTCCCTGAGATTCTCCAGGAAAGATCCCTGATTCTGTAGTATGCCCAGACCAGGACTGGCTGTGTCAAACGCAAAAAATAACATTAGGACAAAATGAAATTATGTCTCTGTTGTCATCTGGTCCCATCTCACCTCAAAATAGTTCTCAATTTATATTTGATTTTATATATGCATATAAATCTGCATATTTAAGTACTTCAAATATTTTGACTTTTCTAACAATAGTTCATATAATTACCAGTATTACCCCTTCACTGTCTTACACCATCTAAAATGTTAAAATTTACTTAAAGATGCTGAATTATGTGAACTAAATGAAGGCATGTTTATGACTATATAAATTTAAATAAGTTGTATCAACTTAAATTTGAAAGAATTGAAGATTTACACAAAGAATATTATTATCTTTTACTTTAAATAGCTTAATTATCTTTCAGTCCTTTTGATCTTGAAAGCTTGGATGCTATATATAAGGAAAAGATAAAGAACACTAAATAATATATAAGAATTGAAAAACACTGATATATTTGTGGTTGGTTTAGAATACTCTTTAGAATATATGTACTATAGTATATTGTAGCAACGTTAATTTGCTACTTGTTTTCAATATTCAATCATGTTTTACTTAGTTATCAAGAGTGAAATATCACTGTCACTTATCATCTGTATAATTGTCTTACTAAATATAAACTATCATAAAATATTTTTAACTTTCAACAGAAATCTAGCATTGTTTTTGTTTTAAATACTTGATTGCCAACCCAAAAAAATCTCACTGCATTTTTTATAGTTATGGCTAAGTAATTTATGAAGATAATTAAAGAAGTGCTTCAATTTTCATTACATTCTTCAGGATACGCTCTTTTCAATTCAATCTAGATTAAGTTTAATGGAATCATTTGCATGCATTTTTTACTGATTTGGAGTTTGTTTGCAAACAAATTGTTTTTATAAAACTTGCTGACATACTTTTAACATTTCCTCATCTTATTGATATATTAAAATACTTTCAGTGCAGTGCAATCAACTTAAAGTATTTATTAGAATCAAAACCATATTTGATATAGAGATACTTTCCTAAAGAAAAAATAATATATACATATGAAATTATACATTTCTTGGGCTAGAAAATAGTACAGGATATAGAGTCCTTGCTTTGCACACAGCCATCCCTGGTTTCATCATAATATTCCTTGTTCAAATATTTTAGTGTCCTATAGTTTTGGGTTACTTTAAAAGATACCTTATAGGGATTGTACATAACTCTTAAAGGGATGGTCAATATTCAAATTATGAGGATATATAAGAGCGAAAGAACAGTTGAGGAGTCAGTTGAGACTAGGTTCTTAGTCTTGCTTGCTTAGTAGTAAGTTGGAGGAGCAGTGAAGATTTTATCTGTTTAAATAAAACTAGTTTGTGTGTCCATCAACCCCTGATCTCTCTTGAAGAGATATACATTTGTCTTTTTCTCCACTCACACTTCTCTACATCAATTTATTTTAATAAAAAATGACATACTTCACTAAAACTGTGTTCACTGTTAAATAATAGGAACTATTCACAAATTATTTTATAATTAATTTTCAAAATCATCCATGTTAGTTGATATGTGATAAAGGCAACATTAACGATTCTTCAGACTCATTTAGTTAATATTAATGTTCACTTCTGGTAAAGGAAAATAAAACCAATTGAACTATTACTTTGGGCATTTTCTAAGCTCTAAAAATCAAAATCTGTTATAATTCAAGCTAGATATAAGAATTGAAGATATATTAGGAAAAACTTTTGCTAAGCATTTTTATGACAAATTTCCTAGAGAGATCCTTTTAACCAAAATTTAAATTATATATACAATACTTCCTGGTAATATAAATTTAATTACTAGATCAAAGTTATGATTACTAAAAGTCAATCTTCTCCAATTGTTTCACTAACTGTCTTGATATAATGAATAAAATCATCTCAGAAAATATTTTAAGTTTTGCTTGTTCAGGTAAAATTGTCATATATAACAAACTTAATCATTACATCACTTTCACTCATAGAGGAATAATCATTTTACTCTGGTATGGGTACATAATGTTCATTATGTGAATTGAAATGAGATCATAAGAGAGATGGAATTAGATAATCAGAAAGCTAATATCTAATATTTTGAAGTAAAACTTAATGATGGATTCTCTTTAAAAATACTTAGCAATTCCATACTATTGTATCATGCGATTGATTTATTTCAATTTTGATTACTTTATCCAGACATACAGGTAAATGGTTTTGAGATGCCACTTTATGTGATAATGATAAAACATTTCAAAACTATGTAATTTTACTACATATTAGTATGTGCTATTGAATTTCATTATAACAATTTTCCAGCAATAGTCTCAGAGTTCCTCCTTTTTCCAATAATGAGGAAAGTTCTAAGAGAATTATAACTTGAATACTTTTCCAAAAGAGAATCATTTGTACAACATAGCAGTAATTATCCTTCTTGATAGTTCTAGCTTTTATTTTTTTAAATAATAAGAATATATACCAAATACTGATTTATGCGGTAATTTGTATTGATAAATATGTCTTATTTTACTACTATTTGAGTCCACTTTGTGGAGTTTTTACTGATTAATTTCAAAGAATGATTCCGTTTTATCACATTTTTTCAAGATATAAGTTAGCTTAGGAATGACCTTTAAAGAAAAGTGTAGAAAACCTATTGATTGTCTATGTGAAAAAAGAACTGCTCAAAAGTTAATCCTAATAATGCATATGGTTAAAATCCAGATCTTCAGAGTTTTATTTCCTAACTGGTCCTTCAACAATAGGAAATATTATAGTATTTTTTAGAAGTGCTATATGAATCCTAGGAGACAAGCTTTCAAGTAAGTATATTTACTTAGAAACAAAAGGCACATATAAATAATATTTCTATTGAGATATCGTTTAAACACTTCTCAACTTGAAATAATTGAGATTTTACTAGAATTCCAGTAGTTAATATATCTCTGTGCTCTCCCTCCCCTCTCCCCACCCCATACTGATAGACATGTTGAGAATATAATTATGGAAAGCCTGAGAGAAGATCATTGAGGTAAAGTATTACATTGCTATTCACCTGGATCTGTCACTTTTTCTACAACACTGGACATTATTTTTTATAAGTCTGAACAAAAACACATATTCATGAGTATAAATGTTCTTGTCAACTGCCTGCTTTCTTTTCTTTCCTGACCAGTAAAGAATCATAGCGAGTCCATATAAATTAAATAGCAAAGCTATAAAAAATTATAGAAATATCAATTTATACAGCTTTTTTGACTCTGTATAGCACATTACACTCCTAGCTTGAAATATGAACTCTTTTGTCTTTTTTATCCTTTATGTAAGATGTATTTAAATATATTTATATGTTTGAACAGTGTTGACTAATGACATTAATTTTCTCATAAAATAAAAGCTACATATCACTAGTTATATTTTCAAAAAGAAATGATCTTATTAATACCTCATAATTGTCTATCTTTAATAATGCTAAAGCGGGCACCAATAACATCTCCATATGTCCTGTCACATGCTAGTAGAGCCCAAAGGCATCTGCTTGCTCCAGGAACATAAAGAGCTTCAAACCATTCCATCAGGTCATGGGAATGAGGTCTATAATTGTTACTGGTATTTGGCATATCAAATAAGACACGGATAGCTTGCCAGGCTCTGCTGTGTGGGTGAGATACTCTTGTAGTCTCCTGTGATCTCGAGCATTTATTGAAGAAATGCAAGCCGGACTGTGATCAGCTCTTCTGCTGGGTAAAGTCAATGGGAGGACAAGTGATACAAGTGAATGATACTATACACATTTCTTAAATAATTGCAAGAACTATATTTGGTCAAGGGCTATGTTCTCGTAATTCTACTTTTTAAGTCAATCAAATTTAAATATTGTACTTTCTGTGAGGAAAATGTAAGTAAACAATTAAAGAGATTTCATCATGCACCAGCAAGAAAAAAATATATCAAAAATACTAGAAACAGCCAATATTGGTAGGAATGATGAGAACAAGGAAACACCCTTTTGTGTTTTGCTTCTATGGAGAAGCGGCAAGATTTGGGTAGAGTGACCATCTGCCATAGCAATTCAAATTTTGGAGTGTGCACCACAAACAGATTTTCATTCCAAAATACATATGCATATGTATGTTCATTGCTGCTCCTATGTTCAATGCCACACTCCATATAATAACCAGGACATAAAAAGCAACCCAAATGACCAAAGACAGAAGAATGGATGAAATGTCAGTGGTATATTGAATATTTCCTGCCGCCACTTGAGGTGTTGCATGTGTGGCTGCAGTGCTCAGCTGCGTCTATCGGTGGCAGACAGGAGACAGGTTTGTCTACACCCAGGGCTCTGCCCCAGGGACCATGGATGGTTGATGGTCTGACATAGAAAAAGACTGGGGGCTGAAGCGATAGCCCAGCGGGTAGGGCATTTGCTTTGCACGCTGCCGGCCTGTGCCGGCCTGGGTTCGATCCCTGGCATACCATATGGTCCCCCAAGCACTGCCAGGAGTAATTCCTGAGTGCAGAGCCAGGAGAAACCCCTGAGCAATGCTGGGTGTGACCCCCGAAAAAAAGAAAAAAAATAAAAAGATATGGGCACCCTGGGATGAACCCAGAGCCATGGCAGAGCCTGGCAAGCTACCTGTGGTGTATTCGATATGCCAAAAACAGTAGCAATAATGGACTTAATTCCCAACGAGTGGAGACGTTACTGGCACCAGCTCGAGCACATCGATGATCAACAGGAAGACAAGTGATACAAGTGTGAAGTGATATTGAATATTATACACAATAGAATATTATGCAGCTGTCAGAGAAGAAGAAATAATGCAGTTTGTTGCAGCAAGGCTAGAGCTGTGGATTATGGTATCGGAAAAAACATGGCAGATGGGCTCATTCATCCATGTAACATAAAGATACAAAATAAGTTAGCAGACAGCATGGAAAAAATGACAAATTCATGATACTCTTCGTGTTCATTCATTTATAGTCAATTGTCATAAATGTGTTTTTCCTAACAGCTGCTTAGTATTCCATTGTGTAGATGTACCATCATTTCTTATTCAGTCATCTGTTTTCGGGCACTCAGGTTGTTTTTATATTCTGGCTGTTGAGAATAGTGTTACTATGAACATGGAAGTCCAGATGATGATTTTTGCTGTGTGATTTTTGGCTCTCAGGGTATATTCCCAGGAGTGGTATTGTTGGGTCAAATGGGAGGTCAATTTATAGGTTTTGGAGGAATGTATTCATTATTTTCCAAAAATCGTGGACCAGTCAACATTCCCATCATCAATGAATCAGAGTCCTTTTCTGTCTGCATCTATGCCAGCACTGGCTGTTCTTATTCTTTTGGATGTGTGCCTGTTTCTGTGGTGGGAGATATCTAAGTATTGTTATTTGCATCTCCCTGATGATTAGTGACAAAATGCATTTATTTGTATGCTTTTTGGTCATGAAAATTTCTTCTTTGAGGAAGTTTGTCTTCATTTCTTCTACCTAATTTTGATGGGGTTGGCTTTTTTCTTTTTAAAGTTATACCAGTGAGTATATACCTTGGATATTAACCCCTTATCAGATGGGCATTTAAATATTCTATCCCACTCCTTGGGCTGTCTTTGTATCTTGGTCATAGCTTATTTTGAGTTGCAGAAGATTTTTTATAAATGGTTGAACATGGAGAATATCATGCCAATAAAATTAGTTAGAAAGAAAAGGACATAGAATGAATGCATTCATTTGTAAGACATAAAAATAAGTATGAGACTAATGTCCAAAGCCAGGAAAACTGAGGACATAGGACTTGTCAATGCTCAGGATTTAACGGAAGTGTGTGGGGAGTCAGTTTTTACATAAGATAAAGGACCAATGTTCTATAATTGATGGAAATAGTTATGTCAGACTACAACTGAGTGATGAACATAAGCAAAATTATATATATATATATATATATATATATATATATCACTTGAATCCCGTTATTCATCGATTTGCTCAAGCAGGCACCAGTAACATTTCCATTGGACCCTATCACGTGCCAATGTAGCCCAATAGCATCTGGTTGATTCAGGAATATGAAGAGCCTCAAACCGTTCCTTCAGGGTCTTAACAAGGAATTCTGACCAAGGATATATAACAAGGAAGTCTGACCAAGGAGAAGAAAGTGCCTGCCATAGAGGCAGGTTGGAGAAGGGTGAGGGAATCTGTTGGGAAGGGTGCACTGGTGGAGAGATAGGTGCTGGAGCACTGTATGACTGAAATCTAATCATGAACAGCTTGTAATTCTATATCTCATAGTGGTAAAATAAAAGTTAAAAAGTAAAAGAAAAAAGTTAAATGCTTGGCCTTGGATTAAAAAATAGATTAACAAGTGGGGAGGAGTGGGGAAAGAGGGAACATAAAGATTAGAATAGACTTGACTTTAAGGCAGGGATGCAGGCTCATGGACTCTTTGGTAGTATAGGGTGCAGTACTACACTTCAATACTAAATGCTTGACTCAGACATGATTCTGGCTGGTAATGATTGTGAGATAACTTAAGCCTTGGAAATTTAACTTGGGTCAGTTACACCAAGGCAAATTTACTTTGTAATCATCTCCCTCTCTTACTTTGAATCATGTATCTTTTTTGACCTTGATATTTTTCTTCATGTGTTTCTTAATATACAATTTAGAATTATATATATATATATATATATATATATGTCTAATAGTATGAGGCCAACATTTAAATCATATAAATTGGACATATATAATTTTATGAATATATTGGAATACAATATTGAAATAGTTAGACAATTTTTACTTATACTCAAAAGAGAGTAAGCTCTATGTTACCATGAAATACCCTGAAACTGAAAATAAATAAACTCAGATAACAAAGCTGAAATTAAAGATCTGCAAATGCACATTAAATTTGTAGCATGAAAGAAACTTAGTTACAATTCTTTAGCACCACAGTGTCAATTAAGCACCAGACTCTCCATATATTTTACATATGCTTTATTTACTCTTTATTTACTAGAAGAATATAGTGAGATCTATAGTCATAATGCCTGATGTTCGATAACATGTTCAAATTGGATGTCAATATTGAGACATGACAAGTATATTGCCTTGGACGTGTATTTATACATACATGTATATAGTATGCCTAGATATGTATATATAAATAATAATACTAATAATACTGCTTTTGGTTTAAAAAAATACAGCCCAGACTAATATGACTTTTACAGCAATGATTCTAAAATATTTGAGGTGTTATATTACATTTTGATGAATTATCTTTGTGTTGCTTATATTTTTCTTATAAAATCCTTTTAATAAGGGTATATGTAGGTATTATTAATGGAGATGATTACTTAGGAGACGACTTATCATGGGAAGAAATAGTTTATGATGCTTTTAGTCTTCAGACAGAGCTAATACTCATTTACTTTGATTTATCACACTTCTATTGCTTATTTACCTGAAATTACATTTCATTGTTTCCATCTTGAATAGTAATAGTGTCATCATTGTGAATGAGATTCTTGGATCAAAAGTGTGTACCTGCTGTTTTCCATCTGCTTGTCTTGTTCTTTAACCTTGTTGGGACACTTAAGAAGATACAAAATAAATCAGGCAAAAACTCTTAGTAAATGGAAACTATAAGTAGAAACAAAAATCTCCAAAAAATATTGATTTATGAAACATGACAATTTTTATATTAATGAAAAATATGCAACTAATATTTTTATTACTTCCATTACTTCATGACACAAAGTAAAAATCCACTATCTAAGCATACACCAGAGGATTTATACAAGTTTAATACATTTCCTAATTCATTTAAATAGATAATTATGAAACAACTTAAAGTAGAATACTGAATGCCTCTAAAACATAGCAAAATGTTGTCTTCTAGAGGTTCTAGCATTGAATTCATTTCTCCTTTATATTGAAAATGCTATGTGATAAAATGTTTTTCAATTCAAATTTCTCTAACACTAAATCAAAGGTATGTGTGGGCTTCAGTAGTGCTGTTTTAAGACATGATGGGAACAAAACTGTAAATGATACTTCATTTGATTTGAATGGACAATTTGGTCTTGTAGAATTTACTGCTTTGGGGTTAAAGTGAGGAACAAAATAGAATATATGCGTATTTTAAAAATCTTTCATTAGTGTAACCATGCAATACTCTAACATTGCTCTTGCTTTTAAAGATAGAGGAATGTGAAATATGAACAATTTGCACACTCAATTTAATGCAGATTTCCTCTTCCTTGGATTTTTCAGTAACACAATTTGAACCACATTGTGTATAAATAAATCAAATTAATAAATGGATATGTATGGATGTGTAATATGTTCTAAATTCCTGTATTGATGAGAAACTTATAGGCTACTGCAACTTTCATCAGTTATAGGTTTCACTTCCGGAAATAAAATGTATTTTCCCTGTTTAGTCTTCTTCTTAGTCAAATGTTTAAGCAAGCAATGCTCTAGCAAAATTTTTTCTCTTAGTCTTTGTTTTTATTCCCCAAAAGGTCAAAAAATTTTGAATGTCAGCTTCCAGAACATTTCATTGATAAAGCGAGCTTGTTACATGCCAGGATATGCATCAAATAGTGTATACCATAGGAGATGAATTTCTGACTGAATAACGTCACAGAGATAAAAGAGACAGGCATAGAGTGTGGTTAGTTAGCTAGAGAGATAATTTGTTTTCAAATTACCAATGGAGAGTGGGGAGTCGAAGCCAGGGTTGAGAGGCACATCTGAAAGAATCAGGAACCCCATTGACATATTTATCATTAATTAATTAATTTTAATTGAGGTTTAAAATAGTATCAAAGCCATCTCTCACACAGTTCCAGAGCTAATGCACCGATACTTACACCAGATTTTCGAGATCATTTCACCATTGTACCTAGTCCTTTCCCAAACTTCCCACACCACCTCTGCTGTCTAACTTCTTCAGTTCCCAAGTTCCCAATTCTGTTATTTTGCCTCAGACTTCTTTCTCTTGGGAAAGGACCTTGTGCAATCCTCGTCTTTGCTCATTCATGCTCTATGTATGAGTGAGAACATAGGTATTCTCTTTTACACTATGGCTGACTTCACTAAGCCTGATTTCTACCAAGATTTTCCAAGTTGCAATGGACTGCAATTTGTCTTTTCACAGGTGAGTAGTTTTCATCACAGATATTAATAAGTGTTTCTTAATCTGCTCATAGGTCGCAGGGCACTTGGTTTTCCCCCAGATCTTGGCTTTGACAATAACTATAAAGAACATAGGTGCACATATATCCTTTTGGACTAATGTTTATGTTTCCTTTTGCTAGATGCCCAGTGGATGACTCACTGAGTCATATGGAGATTCCATTTGTAATGCTTTGTGAAGACTCCATATTATTTTCCAAAGAAGTAAAACCATGAAACAATATAACTGTAATTATATAAGATTTCCTTTTTCATTATATGCTTGCTGGTGTGAGGTGATAATTCACTGCTGTTTTATTCTCATTTTCCTGGTAATTACTGCTAATAACTATATTTTACATGTTTATTTTCCACTTTTATACTTCTTCGGGGAAATGTCTGTTCATCAGCTTTCCTGAATTAAGATGTTTATATCAGACATCAGGCTAATGTAAACAAAACATATATAGGTTTGAAGATCTTCGTATTCGTGAAACAAGCAGATAGCATTGGGCTACACTGGTACGTGATAAAGTCAAATGGAAATGTAAGAGGCGTCCCGCTCGAGGAAATCGAACAACGGGATGTCCAGTGATCTAGTGATACATATATATATATTTTTTGCATATATATATATATATGTATGTATGTATACATATATATACATATATACAAAATATATATCACTTGTCTTCATTTGTCTTCACGTTGTTCATCGATTTGCTCAAGCAGGCACCAGTAACATCTCCATTTGTCCCTGTTCACATGCTAGTACAGCCCAAGGGCATCTGCTCACTCGCAGAACATGAAAAGCCTCAAACTATTCTTTCAGATCATGGGAATGAGGTCTATTATTATTACTGGTTGTGGTATATTAAATACTACATGGGTAGCTTGCCAGGCTCTGCGGTGTGGCTGCTCAAAGTTTTTCCATTTCTTGATGTACCGAGGCTGCATGGAAACTGGGAGAGTTGGTAGGAGCTCCATCTGTGTCTGTGAAATATGCTTCTTTCTAGGATGGGGTTCTAATAAACTGGGCTTGAGATTGGCTTCTCTCTTGGGTGGAGCTCTGACAAGCTGTGGAATATGGATGTTGAAAATGGCTGCCATCATGATGCAGGGGTTCCTCTGGTCTTCAAGGCTCTGAGAGGCTGTCCTCTTGGGGATCCGTGCCCCAAGGCTCTGCTCTTTGTTCCAACATGATCACTTCCTTCATCTTGCTCCTTGTGGCAACATTTCTATCAAGTTCTCTTTTTTTTTTTCTTTTTGAGTAACACCCAGCAGTGCTCAGCAGTTACTCCTAGCTCTGCACTCAGAGACTGGAGGTATTCAGGAGTTGGCTGTGGACTTCACCTGGGAAGAGTAGCAGCACCTGGATGAAGAGCAGTGGACCCTGTATTGGGATGTTATGCTGGAAAACTACAGTCACCTGGTGTCGTGGACATTCACTCACAAAATACATATATTTATATAAAATACATATATTATTTTATGCAAATATTTATTGTCAATCAGTAGGTCAGTGGGAAGTATTTTATTTTAGACATTAATTCTTTCATAGTACAAAAAGCTTTCAGTTTGAGATAGTTCAATTTGCTTCTTTTTTTTCTTTGTGAATGAAGATTCCAAACAGGACAAGATCTTAGAGAATCTTAGCTTTACGTTTCTCCACATGTTTTATAGAGACAGAATTAATACAATAACTTTAACTCATTTTAAGTTAACCATTGTAGTTGGCTTAAATAGACCTCTAATTCCTTCCTTCCTCCCTCCTCCTCCCTCCCTCCGTTCCTTCCTTCCTTCCTTCCTTCCTCCCTCACTTCCTCCCTTCCTCCCTTCTTCCCTTCCTTCCTCCCTCCCTCCCTCCCTCCCTTCCTTCCTTCCTTCCTTCCTTCCCTCCTTCCTTCCTTCCTTCCCTCCTTCCTTTGATCTTTCCTTCCTTCCTTCCTTCCCTCCTTCCTTCTTTCCTTCTTCTTCTTTCCTTCCTTCCTTCCCTCCTTCCTTCTTTCCTTCTTCCCTTCTTCCCTTCCTTCCTTCCTTCCTTCCCTCCTTCCTTCCTTCCTTCCTTCCTTCCTTCCTTCCTTCCTTCCTTCCTTCCTTCCTTCCTTCCTTCCTTCCTTCCCTCCTTCCTTCCTTCTCCTTCCTTCCTTCCTTCCTTCCTTCCTTACTTCCTTCTTTCCTTCTTCCCTCCTTCCTTCCTTCAACCTTCCATTCCATTCCTCCCTCCCTCCCTCCCTCCCTTCCTTCCTTCCCTCCTTCCTTCTTTCCTTCTTTCCTTCCTTCCTTCCTTCCCTCCTTCCTTCTTTCCTTCCTTCCTTCCTTCCTTCTCTCCTTCTTTCCTTCCTTCCTTCTTTCCTTCTTCCCTTCCTTCCTTCCTTCCTTTCCTTCCTTCTTTCCTTACTTGCTTCCCTCCTTCCTTCTTTCCTTCTTCTTTCCTTCCTTCCTTCCTTCCTTCCCTCCTTCCTTCTTTCCTTCTTTCCTTCTTTCCTTCCTTCTTTCCTTCTTTCCTTCCTTCCTTCCTTCCTTCCTTCCTTCCTTCCCTCCCTCCCTCCTTCCTTCCTTCCTTCCTCCCTTCCTTCCTCCCTCCCTTCTTCCCTTCCTTCCTCCCTTCCTTCCTCCCTCCCTTCCTTCCTTCCTTCCTTCCTTCCTTCCTTCCTTCCTTCCTTCCTTCCTTCCTTCCTTCCTTCTTTTTTTCCTTCCTCTCTTCCTTCCTCTGTTCTTTCATTCCTTCCTTCCTTCCTCCCTCCCTTCCTCCCTCCCTTTCTCCCTTCCTTTCTCCCTCCCTCCCTCCCTTCCTTCCTTCCTTCCTTCCTTCCTTAATTCTTTGCAGTTATTAAGTAAAAATCCAGAATAATGGTAACTGTCATAAGATGTATCTTGACATTCCACAAGTAGCAAATATAAAAACAGATCAATCTGTTGCTGTATGAACATAGAACCCTGGTAATAAAAAATCTTTATCCCATCTGAAGAGTGAGCACACAATAGAACAAATTATTTAAATGTATTAAATGTTATCTGAATAACATTCACTAGAAAATGCTGAAAATATCTTGATATTTAGATTCCTGTTAGTGCCATATTTTTTGCAATTTTATCAAAATTGTAATGATTACAAATGTAGTTCCAAATTTGTTTTAACTATCTCTGGAAAGCATAGTGATAGAGTTAGCTATTTCTGTTATTCTTTCTTTTGTGATATAAAGGAATGTCTTACATGTCTTACACAGTTTGCAAAATATGGGGCAAGAGCAATAGTCCAGTGATAAATTTTAAGCATTATATACAAAGAAGTTTTGACATTGCCGTGCTATGACTATATAGTAATAAAAAATAAGGACATATTATAAATCTGTGATACTGTACTCTTTCTTATTCAAATATATTTGAGTATGTACGCCTATTTATTAATTATATTTGCATTTATATATTTCTATTGAATTTATATGATATGTTTCTATTTATTTACTAAGTCTTCTTATCTTTATTATGCTTACATTCATGTGACATAAAATTGTATTTAGACTTTTTCAAGGAAATAATAAATGTAAATAGCTGTTTAGAAAAATAACTTTAGATTCATAACTCACTGATGGTTATGTCTAAGAATCAATGACCCAGAACATACATGAAAGCCTACAATGTTGTTTCTATCATTTGCAGTATCTAGGACATTACCACACATAAAAAAATTAGAAGAATGTTTAGTCATTCTTGTTATTGTGTAGTATCTTTGCCTTGAGAATCTCCTTAGGAATGAATATGAAATTTTGTTTTATACTTGTCACAGATAGTCTAGTGAGTTATTTATTTTTCATGAAATCGCTATGTCAGTGGGAGTACCACATGGCCTATGTAGGAGCAGCCACACTAGTTACCAGCTGCCAGCTGTCAGGAATGCGTACTTTTTCCTTAGGGATTTACCCTTAAAAATGATTTAACTGTGCTAATGATTAAGTACATAGTAAATCAATTAAACTACTAGAACTGTGGCTATGTATATAGTCTTAAAAATGTAAGAATACATATTTTATTAGCTATTTCACCACATTATTTTCACAGATACTGTGAAATGATTACAGAGGTTGCCCCAAAAACAGATACTGTGAAAATAATTCTTGCAAAAGGAGTGAACTAAGGATGAGAGAGAGAGAGAGAGAGAGAGAGAGAGAAAAAACAGATCTGTTGCTTTTCACACAGGATTACCTGGATTTGAGCCCCAGCATCCCATATGTGCCCCAAGCCCTATCTAAAATTTTCTTGAATAGAGTCACGGATAAGTCCTGCGTAGCACTATATTTGGCTCTGAGCAATGACTAAATAAGAACTAATACCAGTATGCAAAACATTAAAAGTTTTGTGAGAGTATTTTTAAAAAGGGGCTGAATTATGCAGTAGTAGTATTATTACAAAATAAAACTCTATATAGGAAAATTGAAGCATGTATACAGAAAGTGAATAAAAAGAGAAAGAAGGAAGAAAGTGGAATACATGATAAAATACCATATTTAAGAATGGGTGGAAACTATCACAGGTGATACTAGAGAAAAAATGATTCTCATAAGTAATAATGAAATTATAATCAGAAAAAAAATTAATAGCACAATAACATATACACTGATGAATTATAACAAAAATACTATAGTGGAGTTACAAATGCTTGTAGATATATCCATATTCTTATAAATTTAAGGAAAATTAAAATAATAAAATTGTGTTGTCAAATCTTGGAATGACAGAGAATTTGGAATGCATTGCATACATTCCATTAATTCAATTATATGAAGTAAATAAAATATACGCAAAATTTCCTGCTCAATATTTTCCTAAATATAGAAATTAAAATTATAACATTGCTAAAATATAAGTGTAATATAGCTTTAATATTAAAATTAAGATTAATAACTATAGGGATTGGAGAGCTAGGTTAGACACTTGCCCAGCATGTGGCTGACAAGGGTTTGATCTGTGGCATTGTGTATGGTTCATTGATCACTCTTGGCTGTTTCAGAATGCATAGCCAGGAGTAAACCCTGAGCATCAGAGAGGTGACACCCTCAAAAAAACCAAAAAAATTAAACAAAAAAATCAACTTTGAGAAGATGTTAGAGTGTCAATGCTGTCTCCTGAATATATTGAGAACATGATTGTGTATGTTGAGGAAGTGACTATTTCTTTGTTTGAGGGTCCCTAACCGGTGCCTGGACTCAGGAGCCCTCTCATAGGAGTAATTCTCAGCCATTCTGGACAGTGCTGCAGGGCAGCTTATTGGCGCTGCCATGGCTGTGGTAACCCAGCATGCACAGCTGTGTGACGGAGACTCCAGCTGCTCTGCTCTATTCCCAGAGTCATGCTCTTTGGTTCTTTTGAATCAAATGGATCCACTGTTAATAGATAAGTTTCCCTCAAAACCGAATGTTTCTTGGGGCAGCAGTAATAGTACAGCAGGCAGGGCATTTGCATTATGCAAGGCCCATAAGGATGTGATCCTTGGCATTCCACAATCCACTCCTGAGCACCACTAGGAGCAATTCCTGGCTGCAGAACCAGGAGTAATCTCTGAGCATTGCTGGCGTGGCACTACCAACAAAGCAAAGCAAACAAACAAACAAACAGATACTCCTAATATCCCTTAATATCCTGGCCTAGTAATGAAGACAGCACTGGTGTGGTCCCAGGGACGGTGTCACCATGAGCACAAAGTTGAAATAGCTCTTGAATTAGCTATGAATAGGCATGATTCCAAATGGAAAGAAACACATCTAAAACTAATCTTTAATCAATTTGTGGACAACTTTTGTCTTGTTTTGTTTTGAGTGATATGGGGCCGTGCTCAAAGCTTCCTTGTGACTGTTCTCAGGAATGGGTCTGGGAGAGGTTCAGTCGAACATTTGTGTTTCAAGAAATCCAACCAATATCCACGGGCAAGACAAACACTCTGCCCGGTTCTACTGTCTCTGGTCCTGCACTATTTTTTTGAGGGGGATTGATTTAAAATTCAAAAATAAAGTGACAATTTGTATTTTACCTAATTTCTTTGGATAATGTTAATGCACATATTAACATATAATGCACAAAAATCAATAGATTTTATAACATCTCAAAACGTATCACTTGTGTCACTGTCTTCCCATTGTTCATGAGCTCCTTCTCCCATTCCTCCACCTCTATGTAGGTGGTCATGGCTGCGAGCTCCAAGCCACAACAGCCAGCATACCCGGAGAGAGATACTGCAGACCCACAGCTGCACTGCTCAGTCCCACGTGGAAGCTGCCCATGCAGTTCCTGAGGGCTGTAAATGGCTCGGCTAGCCCCTGGCCAAGTCCATCATAGCTCCAAGGTTTCTCTCACACATGTGGGATGGGGTGGGGGCATGCTGGCTGGACTTTGAGTGGGGATTTCGGTTCCTCCTCCCATTTCTCCAAAATCTCAAACTGAACTCTATTAAATGTCAATTGTGTTTCATGAAAAGCCTAAAAATCCTATTTGGTGGCTAAGGAGATTATGGCAGGAAGGTGCTTGTCTGTTGCAGGACACCTAAAAGCCTAGACCTCTGCATCTGCCCTGGATTGCCTCCTGCAGGTCACTTCATAGATAGGTAGGGGGGTAGTCTGAATGTGGCAGTCTTATCTGACCATGTATTCTGTACTGGCTGGTATATATATTCTCTCATGCTACCACAATCATCGTGGGACTTGCTAGATCTTACCAGCATATTTGCCTCTAAGTAATTAGACCAGAGAGAAATGCTGTTTGCCTTCAAGCAAGCAAGCATGGCTCCCTGATAACTCAAAGGCAACTAAATTACAAAACTACCATGAAGTAGACGAGACTTTTGTGAAAGCTTAGAGAAATATTTAACTGGCATTAGTATTAGTCTTTGGTACAGAGACATGCTATCTCAGAAACCCCCTTCTCTACCCTATAAAGGCAATTCTAGGCAGATCTTGGCTCAAGACATTAGGTGAGGTGCTGGAAGAAATTACCTGAGGGCATTTGATCCTTCCTGCCAGGGGAAGTTACATTTAGCTTATAGATTCTCCCAGCTCTGCTAGGAGGCTTTAAATTAGCTCTAGGTCCTTGTAAGCAGCCCGATGGTCTCATGAAGTTGCTACATTTCGATAGAGCTATTTTCCTATTTTCATCTCTAGATAGCCCAGGCCAGAATGGGCTGGGCTGGGGAGTTTGGGCGGATTTCTAGCTATAAAATAAGCTGCAAGATAAAAGAGGCTCTCTCTTTTTTTTTCCCCTTTTGCCATTTTTGGCTTCCCTCGGTCTTTTGCTTCTCCGTCCTCTCCATTCTCTGTTGGGCCTCAACACGTGGTGGCAGCCATCTTGGCCTACACCTGGCTGGGGCCTAGCTGGGAACCCAGAGTCCGGAGGTTTTCCCCTGCTCTTGGATTGTATATTGGAACCTGTGATAATAAAGCCCTTTTTAAAACTGCATCGGATTCCTGAGTCTTCATCCATTCCCCGCCGGCTTCAGAGGTAGAAGGGAACTCTCTTCCCGACACTGTCGGGGACGCAGGTGGTGCTCCCCGACACATCTCTTTCATGAGACTGACCCTGTGCCTTCCCCAATATTGTCCTCGAGGCCCTCCAGGAGTGACCCTAACCACAGAGCTAGGAATTGACAAGATAAGAAAAAAAAGTTAAATTAAATAATCAAATATGTATTCTTAGAGGAGAGAGAGAGAGAGAGAGAAACAGAGATAGAGAAACAGAAAGAAAAACAGAGAAAGAGAGACAGAGAGAGATGCAGGCTGGGGGGAGGGTGGAGGGCCTCAGGGGACATAGGCGATGGGAAATTAGGGACAGGAATTGGAACACTGTGTGACTGAAACCTATTCAGGAACAGTTCTCTAATTGTATTCCTCATGGTGGTATAATAAAATAAAAATATAGAATTGTGAATTTTGAATTCCATTAATGGTAGATCATAAAGTTAACACATTTTTGTAACATGATTGATGGATAGTTGCACATACATTTGAGAATTTATACAAATTTATGAAGCGTTTTATATTCCAGAGGTCTCCAAAAATGTCTAATGGCCAGACCTCCATCTGTAGCTTAACTTATTGAGCAGTTTATACATGTGTCCATTTTGTCACATGAGAACATAAAAGTGCTTACTTTTAATATTTTAATAATAAGATTGAGTTATTAGTTAAAATTAGGTTCTATGCATTAGGCAGATAGAAGTGG
Source organism: Cryptotis parvus (assembly GCA_021461705.1). NCBI lineage: Eukaryota > Metazoa > Chordata > Mammalia > Eulipotyphla > Soricidae > Cryptotis > Cryptotis parvus. Next base: position 24,470 of record JAJIBD010026173.1, on the reverse strand, counting down.
AAAGCAATTGCTACAATAGAGTAACAAATGTCAGGCTAAATAAGATTTTCTGCAAATAAAAATTATACTAATGAAAGTACTTTATATACCTATCATTATAATAAAGATTTGTCTCCACTACTCACATCTGTAACTTTAAAATATGCTTCAATTTTTTATATCTGCCGGCACTTTTTATACTCCACAATAACTGCCTATGAAGTAGAAAAGAATCATTGTTTCCCATAGAATCTTAATTTTTAAATGTTTGTTAAGTTATGATCTGCTTTGAAGTGTATTTCACACATATTTCGTAGAATAATCTAGAGTTATGTTAATGCAGAGCATATCTGTGATTGCTCTTCAAACTGCTTTTCAAGGATAAGTCGCATTTATTTTCAATCAACCATATTTTGCTATGATAGTACTTCTTCAGTGTGCCAAGTTTGACATCTGCTGCACTTCATGTTTATTGAAGAATAGTTTGAGACTTCTACACACTTAATAAAGTGAATGATTCAGATAAAGTAAGGTGTGTTATCTTTCGCTCCCTCACATGTAAGAAATGCATATATATATGTATATACGCACATACATATATAAAATAATTATATGTGTTAATAAAATAATGTAGGCCTATTTAATTCATATATCAAATTTAATACATATAGAGACAGTATGCTGGAACTTTTAGTTAAGGTAGGTATAAATATATAAATTTGTGTAAAAAAATCAATCTAATAGGTTTTATCCTATACTTGCATATTTTATCCTTTACTAGCACATTCTTTGATGCTATATGTATATATATATAAAGAATTTTTTAAAGTTACTACTATGTAGTTTTCTCACCAAATTACCATTTCTTAACTATATAATTATTGTCTCATAATATTACTTCACAACTATTATTTCAGAATTATTATTTAATTACTATGTTTGAAATATTTAAATCCAGTATTTCTATAATTACTATGAAACATACCATTTAATTAATGTCAATGAAAGCTTAAGTTATAATTTTATAAGTTGAAATTCTATTTTCTATCACTATGAGTGACAGAAAAATTCTTAATCAAATATCATCACTATGAGTGACAGAAAAATTTCTCTGCTGTTTTGATTCTAATTACCATATAAAGATGAATACAGGTGAATTTAAGAAATTGTGTATTTTATTAAAAGTGGATATTCATGATGAAGTTGGCAAATACATAGGATTAAAAAGTCTAAATAAATTATTTACAGCACATTATTTTTCATTTATAAAAAGCCTTACTTATATTTACAATAAGAGATCAAATTTTTATTTTTCACGTATCTTTGTATTACCCAAGGGGATATAGCAACAGAGAAATGATTTAAATAATTAATTCATGAACTTCCAAACTATATGACTCAACATCTGGCAAATTTACAAGAGAAAAAACATTAGAATTTTTATAACATGTGGTCTCCATGCACTCACTGTAACTAATGTTTATGATCTATAATATAGAAACGTGTTCAGGTTCTCTATTTCCCTGTTTACAAGATACATTACATTACTGGAGCAAAAGGTTTAGTGTATAAATTCGTGAGTAAATAAATGTAGAGGAGTCAATACCTACATAGTAACAACATTTTAAAAAGTTTTTCACATCATTTTTCAGCAGTCACAAAGTACAAAATTATTTGAACAATGAATGATGAGCTTAATTTTGGAAAGTAAGAAATAAATGAAAAAATGGTTAAAGGAGAATAGTTTTTCATCTATTTAAATACATTGTAGATACTCATTGAACAGTTACACAGAGATGAATTAGCATGGCAAGTAACCAGTTTTGGTCAATTTTGTTCTACACTATTCGCATCTGAACCTACAAGCACAAGAATATTCTCAAAATAACGTTTTGAATGTCATCAAATGTACCTAGTCATTTGTCTTAGAGAGCAGTAAAATTAACTAACGGAAAGGATTATTTTTAGAACTGGACATAGAAAAGTATTTATTCAGAATGTAGAAAATTGATCACCTGATCACTTGAATCCCGTTATTCATCGATTTGCTCGAGCGGGCGCCAGTAACATTTCCATTGGACTCTATCATGTGCCAATGTAGCCCAATGGCATCTGGTTGATTCAGGAATATGAAGAGCCTCAAACCGTTCCTTCAGGGTCTTTACAAGGAAGTCTGACCATCTTGTAGGTGGGCGGCCACGTGATCTTTTGATATCCCGTGGGATCCAGTCGGTAATGGCTCTAGTCCAGCGGTTGTCTCCAAATCGCATTACATGTCCAGCCCATCTGATTTTCGATGCCTTGGCAAACGAGACAGCGTCCCTGATTCTGGAATAGCGATGGAGGTCAGAACTCCGTATTCCTTCTCTCACTTGATTGAGGCGTGATATTCCAAGCATAGCTCTTTCAATTCCTCTCTGGGAGACCCGAATAGCATTCTCATCCTGCTTTCCTAGGGCCCAGGTCTCTGAGGCATATGTTAATGCAGGGAGGACGGTGGAGTCAAGGGAGATGTGCCCGGAGCTGGAGGTTCTTTGTCCTTTTAGCTATTTCTTTGATGCCTTTGAAGGCATTCCATGCCGCTCTCTTCCCTCCTGCACAGCTCAGGTTTTAGGTCATTCATCATGTTGACTTCTCGACCTAGGTGCACATAACTGCTGCATTCAGAGATGTTTGTTCCATTGAGAGTGAATGGGGCCTCAGGAACTAGTTCATTCTTCATGAATATAGTTTTCTTATATGCAGATTCAGCTGTAGACCTATCTTTCCACATTCTCGGTCAAAGTCAGCCAGCATATGTGCCGCTTGGGTAATGTTTGGTGTTATTAGAACCATGTCATCAGCGAAGCGGAGCCGGTGTAGTTGCAGATCATCTATCTTCACTCCCATTCCTTCCCATTCTAATTGTCGCATGATGTTCTCGAGGGTGGCGCTGAAGAGTTTTGGTGAAATGGTATTACCCTGTCGAACCCCTCTTTTCACATTAATGATCACTTCTTTGTAGAATGGTGAGATCCTGGTGGTGAATCCGTAATACAGCTCACGAAGAATCTTGATGTATTGGGTTTGAACACCGTGTTTGGCTAGGGCTTCGATGACTGCTTCAGTCTCCACAGAATCAAAGACTTTCTGTAAATCAATGAACGTGAGACAGAGCGGCACCTTGTACTCCCTACAAACCTCAATGAGCTTGGTTACTGTGTGGATATGGTCGATTGTGCTGAATCCTTTCCAGAAGCCTGCTTGCTCGCATGGTTCTCCTTCATCTAGTGTTCTGCTAATCCTGTTCAGGATGACTCGTGTAAACAGCTTGTAGATGACAGACAACAGGCAGATGGGGCGATAGTTGCCGATGTCGTGAATGTCTCCATTCTTGAAGAGTAGAACTGTCCTGCTGGTTTTCCATTGGGAGAGCACCTTGCATTCGGACAGGTAGTGTGTGAAGAGCCGAGCTAGTGTATTGATGAGTACTGACGGCAGATTCTTCAGGTGTTCGGGTCTGACTTTGTCTGGGCCTGGTGCTGTTCCCTTCTTTTACTGACGAGATGGCATGTCGGATTTCAGAAGGGAGAACGTTGGGAATGACATATCCATCCTGTGGAATTTGGTATGTAGGTAGAAAATTATTTTGTTCCAAAGTTTTATTTACTTTTAAATTATTACCTGTTGATGAACCACCTTTAGTATTAATCACAAGATGTCCATTCATAAATAATTACCTGCAATGGAACAGTAAGTGGGTCAAATTATGAAAAAAAAAATCATTTTACCAAGAAACGAACAACATACACATTCAACATCGCTCAGATAATAGCTATGGGAAATGAATTTACTTTGATTTTCAACTAGTTATCAAACACTGGGTGCTTAATGAGTAATCACTGTTTTATTTAATATCTGTATCACTGTCTTCCCGTTCATCATCGATATGCTCTAGTGGGGAACCAGTAAAATCTCTGTATGTCCTGTCTCATGCTAATAGAGCCCAAGGGCATCTGCTTGCTCCAGGAACATAAAGATCCTCAAACCATTCCGTCAGGTCATGGGAATGAGGTCTATAATTGTTACTGGTACTTGGCATATCAAATACAACACAGGTAGCTTGCCAGGCTCTGCCGCAGGGTGGCATACTCTTGTAGTTACCTCTGATCTCTAGCATTTATTGATGAAGGGTGGGGCCGCAAGCGGCCACGTGAGCTGGGGTGTGATCAGCTTCTCTGCTGGGTGGAGTTCTGATGAGAGGGGAGTCCAGATGTGGAAAATGGCGGCCCTCATGGAGTGGTGAGTAGTCTGGCTTCTTGCGAGGCTCTGCTGGGGTGGTGGGCCAGGGCTAGAACCCACCATCCCACTGCCAGGAGTAATTTCTGAGCGAATATCCAGGAGTAACCCCTGAGCGTCGCTGGGTGTGATCCAAAAAGAAAAAAATAGAACCCGCCATCCCTCCCAGGCGCCTCGTGATTGACTGGGCACAGGGGCACAGAGCTGGTAGCAGCTCTGCCCCATGGCTGTGAGTCTCAGGTTGGTTGTATGCAAGTTATACATCTCAACCTGAGACTTATAGACAATAAAACCTCACAAATGAATAAAAGTGAAATTTACTACCATCAAATCTTCACTACAAGAAATGTTGAAAGAAATCTTGTATATGCGAAAAGCCAAATTATAAATCTTGAGCATGGTGATAAATCACGATCTCAAGATCTTCCCATTCATCATCTATTTGCTAGAGTGGGCACCAGTAATATCTCCATATGTCCTGTCTCATGCTAGTAGAATCCAAAGGCATCTGCTTGCTCCAGGAACATAAAGAGCCTCAAACAATTATATTAGGTCGATCACGATCACGATCACGATCTTCCCGTTAATCATCTATTTGCTAGAGCGGGCACCAGTAATATCTCAATATGTCCTGTCACATGCTGTAGAGCCAAGGGCATCGGCTTGGTACAGGAACATAAAGAGCCTCAAACCATTATATTAGGTCATGAGAATGATCTAATATAATTGTTACTGGCATTTGGCATATCAAATACAACACGAGCAGCTTGCTAGGCTTGCCGTATGGGAGGCATACTCTATAAACACCTCCAAATAATTATATTAGGTCATGGGAATGACCTAATATAAATGTTACTGGTACAGGAACATAAAGAGCTCAAACCATTATATTAGGTCATGAGAATGATCTAATATAATTGTTACTGGCATTTGGCATATCAAATACAACACGAGCAGCTTGCTAGGCTTGCCGTGGGGGAGGCATACTCTATAAACACCTCCAATAATTATATTAGGTCATGGGAATGACCTAATATAAATGTTACTGGTATTTGGCATATCAAATACGACACGAGCAGCTTGCCAGGCGTGTCGTGCGGGTGGCATACTCTTGTAGTCACCTCTAAATAAAGCATTTATTGATGAACCACGCGGCTGCAAGCGGCCGTGCAAGCGGGCTGTGATAGTCTGTTCTGCTCGGTGGAGTTGTGATGAAAGGGAAGTCCGGATGTGGAAAATGGAGGCCCCCCATGGAGTAGGGGGTCGTCTGGCTTGTTGTGAGGCTCTGCTGGGGTGACAGGTCAGGGCTAGAACCCGCCATGCCTCCCATGAGCAGCTGGGCACAGAGAGAGCAGTAGCAGCTCTGCCCCATGTCTGAGAGTCTCTTGTTTTATTTAAAAATCACTATTAAATAGTGATTTAAAAGTCACTATTAAATAAAACAAGATTGTTTGCTTATTAGAAACTAGACAAAATTAAAATCATGCTCTTAAATTACATTTCATTTTTTCACTTGCTACCATAAAACAAACTTCTTTTCCTAAGTAATGCTTATTTCTCTTAGCAGCATTTAAGAGAACTATTATGACATCTGGTAAATGATTTCCATCACCTGTCAAATATTTAAACAATATTTTGAGCTGAATATGCCATAGAAAATCTGTTCCAAGAGACCCATCTCAAAAAACTCATACATATTCAATATAATAAAAGATCTAGTATCAAATCTGTTTTTTGCAACATTTTCTGTGCAGGCCCATAAATCCGTGTGGCTAAGAAGTATAATCCAAATTAACTGAATTTCATACTGCTTTGTAAAAATAATAAGATTCAATGTATCAAGATAATGTGTACATATAGGTACACGTATAAATATTCATTTATTAATATTTGCGCCATAAAATAATGAACAATAATTTCTTAAGACATTCTTACTAAAACTGTGCATTGTTTATTCATGTCTATCTAAAGAACTATATATTTTACACATTAACCCAAATCAAAATCTTCATGCACACAGAAATATGAGTAACAATAATTTTATTATATAAATGTTGAATTACTCAAAATACGTTTTGTGTTCATCTAATGGAATATCATTTTCATTTGAAGAATAATAGAGCTCGGAATTAGATGAGGGCAATTTTTGCTACTTTTAGAGCATTATAAAGTAATTGCTATTATGTTGACTTTTTTCACTAATTCATTCTGTACAATTATTGCATCTAAGAAGCAATGAACACTTCTTTCATTCAAGAATGGTAAAACAATAGTTATAGTCAAATATGTGATGCTCATATATAAAAGAGATCAAAGTGGAGTTTCTGCCATTTTGAAATGTGTAATGTGAAAACACCATAACTGAATTTTTCTTTAAAATATTTAAAACTTTTAATATTGCATGTTTTTGCATAAGTGGTTTGATGCTTTTCTTCTGAAATTTACATATATTAATGTGCTAAAAATTGTTGCAAGTACTAATACCAACCAAAAAGCTTAACATTACAAACAGGCAAAAAGATACACATGACAACCTCTTAATGTATGTATTGTAATCCACAATGAATAAGGAAAGGAAGAGAGAGAGAGAGAGAGAGAGAGAGAGAGAGAGAGAGAGAGAGATAAAGAACCTGCCATAAAGGCAAGCTAGGGAAGCGTTGAGGAAATCGGGGGCATTGGTGGTGGGAAATGGCACTGGTGGAGGGGTGGGGACTGGAACACTGTATGACCAAAGCCTAAATATGAACATCTTATGACCATCTTTGTAATTGTATACCTCACGGTGGTATAATAAAATATTTAAAATAAAAACAGTGTTCACTTTGTGAAAAAAACATCAACATATAGATAAAATAAAAAAGAAAAACATGCTGTTTTTTCTTCTTTAATTCCTTGTGCTTATTTTAAATATTCTGTTTTCAACCCAGTGGAAACTCATTTGAATATTAACAATTACTCTTTGCACTTTGATAGTGTTTTTCCTTTGAAGAAAGTCACAGCACTTAGCAAAATACAAATCTCAGCCATGAGCCAGGACAAAAAAAAATAATGCAAGGAAGGGTTCTATAAATGACAAGACAGTTTAAATTTGGAAGCAATTTGAATTCAGACCCCCCCTTTTCACTTACGCAAGGGGAAGAAATACAATTTTTCACCAACCTTTGGGGTTTGTAGCAGAAGGGAAGGTAAATTTTTCTTCTGAGAATGTGTGGTTCAAAAGACATATGGGAAAGAGCGAGCAACAAGAATTATATACTAAACCTGTCTACATGATGCTGATAAAATGGATTATTGCATGCATGCAAAGCCTAGTTCATGTCATACAGCAAAAACTTTTAAGTGATACACTTCTGGAAAATGCATACTAATCAAGAGGCCCAGGAACACAAAAACACACACACAATCCACACACACAAACACACACACAGCACATACTTTAACTCTGTTCTTTTTAACTGGTAGTTAAATGAACACTCTCCAGGATCAGAAAGAACTTTGATTAAATTTGTATTCAGCATGTTACCACTTTAAAGGCTTACGAACTTTATGCTGTCATTTGAGAGTGAGCCTATGACACAATTCTTGATTCTATGAAATTTGAAATTGTAGAGGGATTTTAATATTTTTATGTATTTATGAATAGCATGCATACATTTATAAGTATTGAATTCGTTGGAAGTATTCCATACAATAGGTTGATAGGATTGTCTAACAGGGAAAATGTATAAGTCATTAATAAGTCGATATCCTTTACTCAAGGAAAAAAAACAATCCATTGTTTAGGGTGCATAGATTCCTTCAGGCAGTGGAGTGTTTTTTTTTTTTTTTTTTGGATCACACCCGGCGATGCTCAGGGGTTATTCCTGGCTCTGCACTCAGGAATTACTCCTGGCAGTGCTGGGGGACCATATGGGATGGCGGGAATCAACCTGGGCTGGCAAGTGCCGGCCGCGATGCAAGGCAAACGCCCCTACCCACTGGGCTATTGCTCCGGCCCCTGTTTTTTTTTTTTTTTTTTTTTTAATTTTAAACAAGGACTTTGTGCAAGAAAAAGTATAATAGAACATTAGAAGAGACAAACCAGAAACATGTCATGGTAGATCAGAACAGGGTTTCCTTAGGAGGATGATGGGTTCTATTCTATGGCAAAGCAAGGTGCATGGCAGTGATTTGAATTGGTGTTAGTTTCCTTTGCGAGCTAGGCATTTTCCTGGATTGTGTAGAGTAGATTGGATTATTGCAGCATATTTCATTTTTCAGATATTAATGTTACTTAATTTTATCAAGTTACACTTAAGAAAAAAACATGCTTCATATCTACCTCAATTTAATATCATTAATGAAGCATACTTTATTACATATTTTGTCTCTTTTTATTGAAAAATAAAGCTTATTTTAAAGAGTACTATGAGCTACCGTCCCCTTCCCCATTATACTTTTAAAATTTTTTTCTGGTAAGTTCATTGCTTAGAATTTCTAAGTACCTTTCTGGAAAACGAAACTCAGAACTCAAACCTACTCCTTATAGTTCTCTGCTCATAAAATTTTTTAAATGTGAATTTTATTTTATGCGAATATTATATATAAGCCTTTCATAATGCAATTGCTTATTTTAATGATAGTTTAAATTGAACATTCCTTTGCAATATCCTTCATAAAATAAGTACCCTCAACTTTTACAAGAAAGTTTTAATGCCAAAATACATTATTAAATGTACAGGGAATGTTCATGTATAATTGTCTCTGTGAATCATGAATGACTAATATTAAGAGAAGCAGCGTTTTGTTTGGCCCTTTAAAGATGATCTGAGGTTATGACTCAGAAGTAGAAAGGTAAATCACATAGATGGGCCCCAAATTTGCTTCCTTTTACTGCATATATGCATATATGAATATGCATATATATAAGCTATATATATCATATATGAAGCTACATATGTATATGCATATTATATGTGTGTGTCTTTTTATTCTTTTTTGGGTCATAGCCAGCAATGCTCAGGGGTTATTCCTGGCTCCGGGCACATCCAGCTCTGGGCACATCTCTTCAACTCCACCATTCTCCCTGCATTAACATATGCCTCAGAGACCTGGGCCTATGAAAGTACGATGAGAATGTTATTCAGGTATCCCAAAGAGGAATTGAAAGAGCCATGCTTGGAATATCAAGCCTCACTCAAGTGAGAGAAGGAATCCGGAGTTCCGACCTCCGTCGCTGTTCCAGAGTCAGGGTCACTGTCTTGTTCGCCAAGGCATCAAAAATCAGATGGGTTGGACATGTAATACAATTTGGAGACGACCGCTGGACTAGAGCCTTTACCGACTGGATCCCACTGGATTTACGCCAAAATATTAATTAAAATCAACAGTACTATAGCAGAGGTTCTTAGGAACTGCAATGACTATATGCACTTTGGTCCGGCAGAAACCTCAGATTATAAAATTATATTACACATAACAGCAGTCTCTTCACTATTAAATTGATCAATTCCTGTTTCTAGGTAACTCTTGAATCTTTTCTTTTGTCCATAAAGAGTGTTTGTTGACTACTAAATAGCAAAAGACAAAGGATAACCTGATTGTTCTCTTGGTATCCAGATATCAGCTAATGCTGTGTGTAAACTCGTGCACCAAAATATACCCATATTTTATTTTTGTCTTTCAAAGCATTAAAGTGGATGATACTAACTCATCTAGACATTTCTAATCAAACTACTATTGTCTTAATATTTATGAACATTAAAATTAAAAACTTTGAGTCTTTCTATGAGTATATGTTATTACTAAGTTCTTTGTCTTCCTCTTAAATGGAATACTTTTTTTGTCATGGGCTACACGTATTCATCAGACATTTATTTTCATTTGATTGTTTTAGGAGCACACTAGTGATGCTCAGAGATTACTCCTGACTTTGTGGCCGCATAAACTGTGTTGAGGATAAAATTGTTCTGCCAAATGCAGAGTAAGCAGCTTACAAATATACAATATCTCTAGCACTCAGATGCTGTTTCTTAAAATTGGACAAACATTTTTCAATGTTAGCTGATTTCTTTCAGATATGCTCATGATTATGTATATGTGTATGAAACAATGTTAACCAGGGATTCTGTCTTAGCTTATAAATCAATACCCTAATTTTCTATTACATGTTTAAATTCTAAAATGTTATCTTAATTACATGGAGTATTTTATAAGGGTACTAAAATGAAAATTAGCAAATAAATTAAGCAACAAATTCAATTTTAAAATGTTTAAGAATAGGTATAAATTTTTTATCAGTTGGGTTTTAAACTACTAGTTATCAATAAACACTTGTCACAAGATCACTGCTATTGTGTATATACTTTATAACTTCTGAGAATGGTGCCATTTTATTTGAGAAATATACCAGAAAACAGCCCTTGATGTAAATATCATTGCTATTTAATAATTTTCACTATAACAGTCATTTCTGACCTATTTAAACTGTTCAGATGATTTCTATTATATTTAGTAAGATTATCAAAGAAAGTGATAGATCTACCATCTTTCAAGTGTCTTGTTTAAAGATATTGAGGCTATAATAATATACTTATCAGTACAACATTGATGTGGAGGTGTTCCCAAAATTATGAATGATTGTTATTAAAATTTTCAGCTGTCTGATAAAGCAAGTGTTCTATACCTGAATGCCATATGGAATCTCAGGAAATATGTATGAGGCTTTAATGATCTTAAACCCTGAAATGAACTGCTACTCATGATACCTGGGGATTTTAATGAAAAGCATACATATGTTATTCTTGCTAATTGAAGTTGAGCTTCCTTTTAACGAATTTAATCTCCTGAGAATTTAAAACATAAAACATATAAGGCTTCAAAAGAATTTTAAAATCCCAGAGTCAGCTGCTGAAACTCTCAAGTTGAAAATGATTGCAGGCTTATATTTTGGTATGAAATTGCTATCCATATGAGTAAAATATAATATATAGGTTTCAGTTAAGCATAGAAATTAATTTTTCACAATTTATCAAATGTGTAGTAGTAAATTCAAACAAGTAGTATATCTGAATAAGCATTAGATTGTTCATTTAAAACAGAATATTAAATATATTTAAAAATAAACTTTAATTAGTACATTAATGTTATAGCTACTATTAGAATTAGAAAATTGTTAGGTGTAGATTTTATGAAAATTTCATTTTGAAACTGATCTATAGTAAGATCATAACAATTAAATGGCAAAGTGCTTTTGAAAGAGAAAAATACTGCATTACATTTGAGAGGAAAGTTTAATTTAAGTACTCTTTAAATCGATATATATATATTCGATTTAAAGAGTACTTAAATATATATATTTAAGTACATATATATAAGTATATATAAATATATTTAAGTACTTATATATATAAAGAGTGTATATATATCTATATCTATATCTATATATATATATATATATATATATATATATGTGGCATTGGGTATACAAGAGAACAAAATTCCTGAGGATATATAAAAGTGAAACTAGGGATATCTTTGAAGAAGGTGAGGCAGGGTGAATGAGTCTTACCAGAGAAATAAAAGTTTAAATCACTAAGAAAGAATTTAGCAGTAAGACGTCTAGATTATGGTGAGTAGCTTAGCAGACTCTTGCAGATTTGAAAAATGTTCAGGAATGGGTAAGAGACAAAGTTTACCATGGCATCATGCAAGCTTGAAAGAACACTGCTGTGCTAAGGGGTAGGGATCTGCTTGCTTTGTGTACGATGACAAATGACATATTTGAAGTCAGAGTGTGAGTACAGCAGGTAGGCATTTGCCTCGCATGTGGCAGACCTGATCCCCAGAACTCCATAAATTACCAAAACCGGCCAAGAGAAATCCTTGAGCACGGAATTAGTAGCAACGCTTGAGCTCTGAGCTATGTGTTTTGTTGCCAAAAAATCAAAACCAAAACCAAAAAAAATGACATTTTGATACTACCATACATTTTCTTTAATTACTCTCAATATTCGGATTACTCATTTGTGAACCAATGACTCTGAGAGTCAAAACTGTCAGCTATTTTGGCCACATAGATTTTTTTTTCTTTAATTACAATATTTGTTTTTTACTATAGTATTAAGTGTTCACTCTAATGAACCTAAATGTTCATCTTAAATTTCTCATTCTTTGTTCTCAATAAAATAAAGACTTGAACCGAGGAAATAGCTTTGTTCATGTGTGGATTTTATCAAGATAAAATGTTTCTTTGTAGACATCTAATGAGATGCTCTGAAAATCTTGATCAGAGGAAAGTCTGATGAACGATAATTGGTATTTTTGTTTGAAGCATATCATTGTAACCGAGAGATTTTTTGTTTTTAACTCACATCAAAAACTCATTTCTATCTTGAAAATGCAAAAGCATATCATATATTCACATATAATTTTTTTGTTTGACAGCATGAATATTCTCTCATGCATTGAGACTATATGTACTTTGGAATGAAATACGTCTCTAGAAAATATAAAAAAAAGATTCGACTAATTTTTAAGTAACTCCAGAATGCAGTTTACTAATACGGAATGAGATGCTTTGGGATGAAAACTGTGAGTTTCTCAGAATGGGGTGGGTGGATTCCTCTCCTTTCCTGATAGGCCAAGCAGTTGCCACACCCAATTTCCTCCTACGTATTAGTGGCCCAGTTCCATGTTACTGGAAAAAGCAGACATCCTTTAAATTCACAGTATTGGCAGTCATAGGAACAGAGGAAATTTGAAGGTTATGTAGAAGCCCACCAAGCTCAATGAGTGCAAATGGTAATACAGAAAGCTAACCCAGTACCAACCAGCTTAGAAAATCCTTAGTGACCTTAGTAACATTATTGTGAGATATAACAATTCTTACAAGTTTGTTTTTATTGACCTATATGTATTTCCTCTTCCTTCCTTCCTTCCTTCCTTCCTTCCTTCCTGCCTTCCTTCCTTCCTGCTTTCCTTCCTTCCTGCCTTCCTTCTTTCTTCCTTCCTTCCTTCCTACCTTCCTTCCTCTTTCCTTCTTTCTTTCTTTCTTTCTTTCTTTCTTTCTTTCTTTCTTTCTTTCTTTCTTTCTTTCTTTCTCTTTCTTTCTTTCTTTCTTTCTTTCTTTCTTTCTTTTTCTTTCTTTCTTTCTTTCTTTCTTTCTTTCTTTCTTTCTTTCTTTTTCTCTTTCTTTCTTTCTTTCTTTCTCTCTCTCTCTCTCTCTTTCTTTCTCTCTCTCTCTCTTTCTTTCTTTCTTTCTTTCTTTCTTTCTTTCTTTCTTTCTTTCTTTCTTTCTTTCTTTCTTTCTTTCTTTCTTTCTTTCTTTCTTTCTTTCTTTCTTCCTTCCTTCCTTCCCTTCCTTCCTTCCTTCCTTCCTTCCTTCCTTCCTTCCTTCCTTCCTTCCTTCCTTCCTTCCTTCCTTTCCTTCCTTCCTTCCTTTCTTTCTTTCTTTCTTTCTTTCTTTCTTTCTTTCTTTTCTTTCTTTCTTTCTTTCTCTTTCTTTCTTTCTTTCTTTCTTTCTTTCTTTCTTTCTTTCTTTCTTTCTTTCTTTCTCTCTCTCTCTCTTTCTTTCTTTCTTTCTTTCTTTCTTCCTTTCTTTTCTTTCTTTCTTGATTTTTCTTGATTTTTTCTTGATTTTTCTTGATTTCTTTTTTGATCCAAGTGCTGGGGATCAAACTTGGGTGAGCCACTTGCAAGCATTATTCTACCCAGTGTACAATCACTCTGACCCGGGAACTCTTTTAGATAATTAAATATGCCATTTTGCTGTAATAAGCAAGATGAAATAAATTTGTGGTTTTTAGGAGGCCCACTAGGCACTCACAGAGAGACTCACAGACATGGGGCAGAGCTGCTACCGGCTCTCCCTGTGCCCAGCCACTCACAAGGCACCCGGGAGGCATGGCGGGTTCTAGCCCTGGCCAGCCACCCCAGCAGAGCCTCACAAGAAGCCAGACGACCCCCACACTCCATGAGGGCCTCCATTTTCCACATCTGGACTTCCCTTTAGTCAGAACTCCACCCAGCAGAAGAGCCTATCACAGCCCGGCTAGCACACCCGCAAGCTGCCATGAGGTTCATCAATAAATGCTGGAGATCAGAGGTGACTACTAGAGTATGCCATCCGCAAGGCCGAGCCTGGCAAGCTACCTGTGTCATATTTGATATGCCAAATACCAGTAACAATTATAGACCTAATTCCCATGACTTGATGAAATGTTTTGAGGCTCTTTATGTTCCTAGAGCAAGCAGATGTCCTTGGGCTCTATTAGGATGAGACAGGACATATGGAGATGTTGCTGGTGCTCGCTCGAGCAAATTGATGATGAACAGGAAGACAGTGACACAGTGATACAGTAAATAAGGCAGTTTTGAGGGCTGGGCATAAAATTGGGGATATTGAGGGACAAGATTTCACACTGGTTGTGGGGTAGATGTTGGAACATTGGATGCTGAAGCAACTGTATTATGAAAAAACATTGTAAATCACAGCATTCAAATAAAAAAAAATGAGTGAGTAAAAATCTATCCCGGGTAAAATTTCAGAGGATCTGTTTGAATCTGTTGAATTTACTGAATGTAAATTTTGCCCCTAATATTTTTTTTTGTCTACATATTATGGCATTTGTAATGGTTTGAGACTCTTTATGTTCCTGAAGCAAGCAGATGCCCTTGGGCTCTACGAGCATGAGACAGGACATAGAGAGATGTTCTTGTGCTCACTTGAGCAAATCAATGAGGAACGAGAATACAGTGATACAGTGATACATAGTACGGCACGCTCCAATTTAGGGGAAGCGGCCCAAAGTGAGCATCTACCAAAGAAGACAGAAAGCTGCCCTGGCTGTGAGACATGATCTTTCTATGGCAAAATCCATCCTAAACAGTGAGACTCCTAATAGGAGGTAATTACAGCTGCTGATATTAAATAAGAATGTAATTAATTAAAGGTTTTCACATTTGAGTATCTAATAAGAGGGAGAGCAATATGGATAACTGTGGTAGGTGTGCTGCTCTCTTGACTCTAAGTGGAAATTAAAAATTACTAATATATTCTTTTGGAGTGGGGTATTAGGCATAACATACAGAAACCGCTGATGCTACCCAATTACTAGAATGAAGAGCTAGAAATAAGGCTTTTCCTGAATGTTTCCACTCAACACCAATGTAGTCTTTTATTGAAATGACTCTCATAGGTTTCATGTTCTTAAGTACTGTCTTTAAAACAAAATATCCCATAGCATGTCTTACTTTTTTTTTTCTGTTTGGAAAATGGACAGACTTATTAACCATGCTTAACTACTTACTTCACATACCTAACTCTTAGTAAAAAGTCACTTAGCTATAAGTCCGGGTCAGCATTAAGTTATAATTCAAAATCTCTAGCATAGGGGCCGGAGTGATAGCCCAGCGGTAGGGCGTTTGCCTTGCACGCAGCCAGCCCATGCCAGCCCAGGTTCAATCCCGGAATCCCATATGGTCCCCCGAGTACGGCCAGGAGTAACTCCTGAGTGCAGAGCCAGGAGAAACCCCTGAGCATTGCTGGGTGTGGCCCAAAAAGCAAAAAAAAAAAAAAAAAAAAATCTCTAGCATACTTACAATTTTCCTAATTGTTTTTTTTCTGGTTTCAGTCAATTCTTCCTATGCACTTTAAGATAGTTTAGAATTATTTTTTCCTGTATTTGGCTGATTGGTACCAAAACTGATCATAATAACTATTAAAAATGGGAAATTAATTTTCTTAAATATATTCTTCTTCAGATAAATATACTCATATGCATTTTCTGTTTTGATGCATTGTAATGTTGATTGAAGAAAAGTTTTCTTTGATTATTTTGTGGTCCTATTGGGCAATCATATAAGCATAAAATAGATTTACATAAGAAATAAGCTAATTTAATGACATATGTTAAGAGAATCTGCATAAGCACGTATTTCAAGGATGATGGGGCAAAATGCAGCTAATCAACATTACAGGTTCTGAGTTAGTGAATGAACTATGACCCTGGAACTTCAAAGCGAGATGCCCTGTGCCATGAGGCCTAAATGCTCTGAAATGAAATCTATGCCCTGCTTTTTTAAGGGAGGTTTTTCAAATAAAAACCTTATTTCTGGCGCTTGTCCTTATCCTGAATAGGATTATCAGCTTCAATTTTTTCTGGGCACTAAGAGTGGGGTGAAAATTTTGGATAAATCTTTAACCTCACTATTGATCCTAACTCAAAAATAACATTCAAGCTAGAGTGACAAAATTGGGTTGGGCTTTGCACATTTGGGCAGGGTTTATCTTTTAGTTACAAAGGCGATTCTCAGCTTGAATTCAGATCCTTACACTTAATAATTTTTTCCAAGGCAGTTTGATTGGAAAGTTTAAACTTAAACTGAAGGTTTAAGTGAAAGTTTGTTTTAGGGTGACATTTTCTCCTGTATATTTGGGCCCATGTTCTAAAGTATATAAAACCTGGAACCCATGATGTGAATGGGTGGAAGACCATGTGTGAACTTGCATGTGTGACCTCCTCAGTTCAATTCGTAGCATACATGGTACCTGAACACAAAACTAGGAGTAACTAGTAGGCACCACCAGGCGAGGGGAAGGGGAAATGGAAGGACGAGTGATCAGAACTTGGAGGAGAGATTCCCTAGCCTGGTCTCTCTGTCCAGCAGCATCTTGCTCAGTTTGGAGCCTGTGCTGGAGAGGGTGTGTCAGAGCCCCTAGCAGGAGAGAGCAAAAGCCACAGTGTGTGGGGACTGTCAAATGTATCTTTGAGCACTGGGGATGGGAGGTCATTTCCATAGAATAGTTGCATAACACAGCCTGCCTGCTACTAAGCTTCTAACCCACAGCCCTAAGGCGTTTTAGATGAATTCAAGAGCTCTTTGCATCCCGAGTTGCTGACACTGTGTCATGCATCACAGTATTCACACTAGGCTAACCGAGGCTGTGCCCTGGGCACCTTGCTCTCCCATGCTGGTCTTATTGCTCAGAGGTAAGTGACTGCAGAGAGAGCCACTGGGATGAGAGAAGAGGGGGCGAGGAGCTTTGGGGAGATGGATATGAGAGGATTGGGGTATTGATCCCTTTTTATTGGTTTGTCCTTAAAAATCAGAAAATACAGGGCCATGTCTGGTTGAAAAGCAAGGTTTACAGTTGTGTCCAGATGAGCCTGCACACGGATACAAGGCATAGCTAGGTCTACAGCAAGCAAGTGCTTCCGGAAGCCCTGGATAGGCAGTTCATAGTCTACAGCCCCACGTGTTGTGTCCTGTTGAGTGAATCCATGATGAAGTCACCTCTAAGGGCCACCACAGTGGGGTGCTGTCGATGGAGTCGTACCATGAAGAGTCCCTGTGGGTGAGCTTCATGTCTATCACATGTGGTCATTGTCCAGGAATGTTTAAAATGTGATGAAATATGTATGCAACAAAATATACCAGTAGTATGAATGTGTCCTTCTCTTGAAAGCACATATCAGCAAAATTGCAGAGAGTGACTAAAGTTCATTATTTATATATGCATTTATTGGAGCTACCAGTGGTTCTCATGTGGCCAGGCAATGCTCCTGGTGATTCTTGGACAACTGGTACATATGGTTAAATGTTAGGACCATTGTCTGGTACTGACTTGTGCTGTAGTTCTGGGGACTAAAAGGGTCACATGGAGTAGGTAGTGGATACTGGTGCTGCCACTATGATATATAACACCCAGTCCTCTGGACAGACCATACCAAGTCATCTTCAATATCCCCAGGGGTATAACTCACATATGCCAATGTTCTGTGTATCATATCATACCAGGGATTAAACTGGGCTTCCGTATAATTAAGGCCTGCATGGTAACTTACATACTCTCTCCCTATATGAATCATACATTATTGATTATATAGTGTAAACTATACTTAATAAGTTATTTCACTAAATAGATACAAAATACTTTTAGAATAAATGGATGCATGCATAAATATATATTTATTTACAGAGAATAAGGCTTAAACATTAAATCTTCCTGTTAAATACTGGTCACTAATTTCTGATTTACATTCCAAGGGAGAGGACATAATCATTTCCTAAAGATTGGAAATTATTGGTGAATTCTTTTGTTCACTGAATTTTTTATTAAATCCACTTTGTAATTCCTTTTTACATATTCCTCAATACACATGAATGCTTTTGAAATGTTCTTTTATTTCATACTTCATTTTGTTTATATTAAATGCTAAATGCAGCTTGCAACATTGCTAAACATTTTCATTTATTTTACTTTTCCTAGGGAATATTAGGGTGTTCTTAAAGATCTAAGCAATTCTTTCTCTAATGCAGCTATTGAAATACTTCATATACTTAGGTTTTATTTTGAATATTTAGTATATATTTTAGGGTAAAATTGTAAATCAGTTACACAATACATTTTATATTAGTATATGAATGGAATTTTTATTAAAATTCAGGGTTTATGTTAAGTGTTTTTTATTATGACTATAAAAGTTCATTCATTTTCATCAGATGACTACACACATAACCCATCTGAAACTCCCAAAGAGCACAGGAAAAACAAACTAATAAAAACAAGTCAATGAATCACTTTAAAACAGGAAAAAAGTTTAATGCTCAGAGAAAAAAATATGAGACATTTGAAGCTACCAACATTACTTTTAAACCCACAATTAAAAAACAAAGACATTAACAAAAGCTTAGTATATAAATTTAGTTTGGTAGAGGAAAAGACCAAGGGATTCTGTAAAATGCAATTCCCTAGTTCACTTGTTTTGACTTTGGGGCCACACTTTACAATGCTCAGGATTTACTACTGTGTCTGTTCCCCGGGATGAATCCTGACAAGGCTGGAGGGCTTGTATTTGGTGCCAGAGATTGAATCCTCACTGAGGGCACAGGAAACAAGCACATACTTATCCTCTCTGTTTCATCTCTCTGGTCCTTGCACTTTAACATACTAGAGGTTGTGGATCTTTGAGGACCTGCAAGATTGGACTCCTGCCACCAAATCCTGCATCTCTCCCTAATGGGTGACATCTTTTAAGAAAACAAAGATGCTCATTTGCAGGACAATTATCACTTGTATCACTTGTCTTCCCATTGTTCATTGATTTGCTCTAGCGGGTGCCAGTAACATCTCCATTCGTTGGGAATGAGGTCCATTATTGTTACTGTTTTTGGCATATGGAATACACCATGGGTAGCTTGCCAGGCTCTGCCATGGAGAACAACCATAATGGAAGGAAAATGATACATGCAGAATGGACACAGTTTATTTCAGTGTTTGGTTTCTATATTTAGTTCAAAAATTCAACTAATGAATGCAGTCATTATACACAAAGAGACTGAAGTGATAAACTCTAAATATCTGCAGGGCTAGCCACAATGTGTAAAATAAGAGGGAGAGAGATGCAGAGACAGAGAGAGAGACAGAGAGAGAAAGAGAGGAAACTGGGGTACCTGCTATTAAGGTAGCATGGGGGTGGGCGGGAGAGGATGGGGTACATTGGTGGTGGAAATGGGGCACTGGTGGAGGGATGGGTGCTGGTATACTGTATTACCAAGAACCAATTATGAACACCTTTGTAATTGTACGTTTCACGGTGGTATAATAAAAAATTTTAAAAAATTCAACTAATGAGAATTGTAAGATGTGGGCGATGCACCCATGGCCTCACTATTGAATTCTGCTATGGGGTGTACAGGCTGTCACAGACACTGACTGTATGCGTTAAGATTCACACATTTATAGCTTTGGAGAAACTTCTCCATCTTATACAATAGTAGTTCTTTAAGGAATAATTGGTGGTGCTGAGAAAACTGGGCAGCTACATGTAAAAAAAATGAACTTAGACTTTCTAACACCATGCAAAGGTCAGATCAAAATGGATCAAAGATTTCAACATCAGACTTGAATCCATAAGGTATATAGAAGAAAAAATAGGAAAAAATGCTTTACAATACTGAATCTAAAAGGTGTCTTCAAAGATGAAACACCACTGACAAAGCAAATGGAAGCAAAGATAAACAAATGAGATTATATAAAACTGAAAAGTTTCTTCACCTCCAAAGAAACAATGACCAAGGTACAGAGACAGTCCACAAAATTGGAAAGAATATTCATCACTACCCATCAGATAAGGGGTTAATATCCAGAATATATTAGGCACTGGTAGAACTTTACAGGAAGAAAACAGTCAATCCAATAAAAAATGGGGAGAAGATGTGAACAGAAACTTCCAAAAAGGATAAATTTGAATGACAAAAAGGCATATGAAAAGGTGCTCTTCAAGATTAATCATCAGGGAGATACAAATCAAAACAACAATGAGGTGTCATTTAACACCACAGAGACTAGCACACATCCAAAAGAGCAAGAACAATCAGTGCTGGCGTGGATATGGGGAGAGAAGGGACTCTCATTCATTCTTGGTGGGAGTGCCGACGGGTCCAGCCCTTTTGGAAAACAATATGGACATTGCTCCAAAAACTAGATATTGAGCTCTCATTTGACCCAGCAAAAGGACTCCTGGGAACATACTCTGGAGACCCAAAAACACACAAAAGAAACACTATCTGTATTTCTATGTTCATTGCAGCACTATTCACAATCTCAGAATCTGGAAACAACCTGCATGCCTGAGAACAGAAAACTGGCTAAAGAAACTGTGGTACATCTACATAATGGAATACTATGCAGCTGTGATAAAAGACAAAGTCCCGAAATTTACATGCAAAAGGATGGACATGAAGAGTATCATATTGAGTGAAATTAGTTACAGGGTAAAGGACAGATATAGAATGACTGCATTCATAGTGCTCTACTAATTATGCGAAATGTTAATGCCACACTAGAACTGAACATTTAATGTACACAAAGGGATTTACATGATAATCCCTAAATGTCTGTAGGGCAAGCCACAATTAGTGTGTGTGTGTGTGTGTGTGTGAGAGAGAGAGAGAGAGAGAGAGAGAGCAGGAGGGAGAGTGAGAGAGATAAGAAAAGGAATAGTGACTGCTATAATGGCAGGCTGGAGGGGGAGGAATTTGGGGATATTGGTGGAAATAGGGCACTAGTGGAGGGACAGGTGCTAAAAAAAATGTATATATGAAACCCAGTCATGAACATCTTTTTTTAATTGTATATCACCCGGTGGACTAATAAAAATTAAATAAATAAATCAACAAATAAATGAATGAATAAATAAAGAAATAAATAAATGAACAAATAGATAAAGATATAAACCTCAGTCTTAGCTTGATTCTTGGTAGACTACAACAGCTTGGATTTCACCCTCTGGACACAGATTGTCAATTCTCCTTCCATATCAGTTTTATTATTTTGATTCAACCATATTTTCAATTTTCAATTAGAGGAACAGGCATGCCTATCCAGAGACTCACACACATGGGACAGAGCTGCTACTTGCTCTTCCTGTGCCCAGCTGAACACGAGGTGTCTGGGAGGGATGGCGGGTTCTAGCCCTGGTCCGCCACCCCAGCAGTGTCACACAACAAGCCAGAGGAAACCCCATACCATGAGGGCTGTCATTTTCCACATACAGGCTCCCCTCTCCTCAGATCTCCACCCAGCAGAAGAACTGATAACAACCCGGCTCATCAGTGACCCACACTGCAGCAGTTTTTCTCAAGCCTAACTTAGGTATGCCTATCCAGAGACTCACACACATGGGACAGAGCTGCTACTTGCTCTCCCTGTGCCCAGCTGATCATGAGGCATCCAGGAGTGATGGTGGGTTCTAGCCCTGGCCTGCCACCCCAGCAGAGCCTCACACCAGGAGGGCTGTCATTTTCCACATCCGGACTCCCCCTCTCCTCAGAGCAATGCTCTCTAGAAAACAATATATGCTTTAGTGCTTTAATGTTTACGAATTGATCTTGATGTGAATAATATTTAATGTCTCTAAAATATGAAACAGTTCTTTGCAAATGAAAGGGATTCCTATATGTGGAAATAAATCAGTACATCACTCTTTCTCTGTATCACTGTCTTCCCATTGTTCATCAATTTGCTCAATCGGGCACCAGTAATAGCTCCATATGTCCTGTCGCAAGCAAGTGTAGTCCAAGGCCATGTGCTTGCTCCAGGGACAGGAAGAGCCTCAAACCATTACTCAGGCCATGGAATTGGGGTCTATAATTTTTACTAGTTTTTGGCATATCAAATAAAACATGAGTAGCTTGCCAGGCTCTGCTGTATAGGTGGTATACTCTCAGTAGAAGACACACATCTAGAGCATTTACTTATAAAACTTAAAGGGAATGATCAAGGTTCTCTCTTGGGTGGGGCTCTGAGAACTATGGAGTCTGGATGTTGAGAATGACTGACCTCATGATGTGTGGGTTTCTCAGGCTTCTTGCTAGGCTTACTGGAATGGCGGGGAATCAGTTAGAACCTGCCTAGAACTGTATACAGTGTATAAATGTGAAAGATCCTGGGAAGGACCTGATCCTAAAATCAGTACTATCTAAGACCCACAGCGGAGCTGTGGCTCTGGCTTGGGTCTCTCTTCTGGGGTAGCTGGCATGGGAGGTGATGAAATTCAGTACCTATATTTCATTATATATCACTATCACTATCACTATCCTCCCGTTGATCATCTATTTGCTAGAGCGAGCACCAGTAATATCTCCATGTGTCCTGTCTCATGCTAGTAGAGCCCAAAGGGCATCTATTTGCAATAGGAACATAAGGAGCCTCAAACCATTATATTAGGTCACGGGAATGAACTAATATAATTGTTACTGGTATTTGGCATATCAAATAAAACAGGGCAGCTTGCCAGGCTTGCCATGCAGGTGGCATACCCTTGTAGTCACCTCTAAATATAGCATTTATAGATGAACCACTTGCGGCCACAAGTGACTGCTGCGGACCGGGCTCCACCAGGCTGTCGCTGGGTGGAGTTCTGAAGAGAGGGAAGACTGGATGTGGAAAATGGTGGCCTGATGGAGTAGGGGTGGTCTTCTGGCTTGTCGTGCGGCTCTGCTGGGGTGGCGGGCCAGGGCTAGAACCTGCCATCCCTCCCGGGCACCCTCATGAGCAGCTGGGCACAGGAGAGCAAGGGAGCAGTTCTTCCCCATGTCTGTAAGTCTCTGGTTCAGCATACCTCCTGCTTCTGCCCAACCATCCGTCTGGTGACTTGGAGTCTCTTTCAGCCTCACAAAAGACCTGAGGGAACCAGCGCCACGTGGAGCAACTCAAGGAACTGCTTACTAAAGATCAAAAGGAGGTTCCCATGCAAGTGGCTTATATAACATTATATATAATGTTAGTATATGTAACATTTATTAATATAAAGGAGCAATGCATGGCTCATTTTTGTGTATGCTTTTATAAAAGAAAAATTCCTGCCAATGAACATTTTTATCAGCTGACATTTGATCAGCCTACAAAATGTTATATCTGTACATTTTAGGTATACTAAGACTTTTATGTTTAACAAAAATTATTATTTAACAAATTTCTCTGTTCAAAATATTGCAAAAATGGTTAGATTAGCCTAATTATGATAGATTATTTTCTAATTGTGAAAGCTTTTGTGTTTGTGGTATACCTCCTTTTGTGAACATTCATTTAACAATCGTCACTTAGAAACTTAAAATTCTTGATTGTTTTCCTTGAGAGAAGTTGGTACAATTTCAGCTTAGCTAAATTTTGCCTATTAGGAACAACAATAAGAATTCAGTATTAGTTTTAGGGAATTTTACAAAAATTTTTTAAGGAATTTTACAAAATTCCTTAATTTGAAGGGTATTTGTTCATCCTATTAATAAATTAGCATCATTTTAATAAGCAAGAACTTATTTTCTTATGAGAAATAAGTATTTAGTTTATATAGTTGCAAGGTCATTTGTATCCCAGTTGGTAAAAAGAAAAAAATTGGTTTAAATATCTAATAAATTATAAATTTCTTTTAAAAACTCAATCCTGCTGAAATGAGAAAATAAATGGTCAAAGAAAACCAATTTTTTCATTGATTACTACTAAACAATCATAATCAGACTGCATTAATTTTATTTGTATCTTTTATTGTAAAAGTCCCTACAAAGTTAATGGTGGAAAAATGCTATCAGATATTTTTCTTCTTTTTACTTGTTTTTTAAATTAAATCACGGTGAAATCACAGCTGCAAAGTTATTGATGATTGGGTTTTAGTTATACACCAACAGCTGTCCCTGCACGGTGTGCATTTCCCAGCACCAAGTTCTTACTC
>JAJIBD010026172.1:0-121040 GCA_021461705.1 Cryptotis parvus | reverse complement strand
GAAAATGTATAAACTAACTAAGGGGTGGGTATTGGAACATTCTATGACTGAAGCCCAATCTTGAATAACTTTGTAACTGTTATAAATAAACAAACAAATAAAGATAGTATAGCCCAAATTATACATGAACATTTTTTACATGAAAATTTTTTAAAGTTTCTTTCATTCTTCTCTCTCTTCAGTGACAACTCCATCTAAGCCTGTATGTAAGGTTTAGGCCCTGTGAATGTAAAATTCTTTAGTGAGAAAGGGAAGAAGTCAGAAAGCGATAAAAACAAAAGTATAAACTAGTGTTAGTTGGGAATAAGTTAATCATCCTCCTACTTGTCCAAGACATTCATTAAAAGTTGTAGGAAATAGCAGTTGCCTAAACTACTGTTGAATTTTAATCTAAATATATTCAAGTGTGTGTGGCTGCTCTACGAGCCACCTGAGAAGGCCAAGTTAGAGAAGGGAGAAAAGACTTGTTAGTCTTCTGTATTGCCCATTGAGTGCCAGCACTACATCCAGGTATGTTTCTGATTCTTCCAGGATCAGTGCACATTGGTGAATCAATTCATTGGGAATTTCTATCAGTGGCTTTGCTATTCACCTCAACCTGAGTTAACCACACCTCAAATACCTACAATTCCACCCTCCATTTTTTTTCGCCAAATTTAACATTAATATTCAGTGCTGTCCCCAACATGTTTTAAGCTTCATAAACTGCTTTTCTGTGGGTTTCAGATGCAAGTTTTAGTTTCAAGATTTGGACATCACTAGAGTCTCATTTCTTGAATGGTGATGATAAAATTAAGTCAGGGCCCCTGTCAGTTACTGTTTGGGTTGCTTAAACTGGCTTCTACAACACTTCCATATAAATGGGCATTATTATTGTAGACCCTCCCAGCAGGCTGCCTCTTCTAAGGCAGAGTGCTTGTGCAGAGTATAGCAGCACATCAAAAAACTTGAGAGAACGTTAAAAAGCACACATGAGGCCACGAAGATAGCTCAAATAGCCAGTGTGCATAATTTTGCCTCTGGGAGGCCTGGGTTTGATCCCCTGCACATCAGCCTCCTGAGCACTAACAAAAGCAAGTTCCAAATGGGGAGTCATCTCTGAGCACCACATCTAAACACTTCAATTAAAATCAAACCCATATCCTATAACCCAGAAATAAGGATATTACAGGGATCTTGAGATAGTTTGAATACAACCACATCTGCACATTTCTATACTCAGCTTGCTATCCCCTCTGGATGGCTTAGCCAATGTGGTCAATATGTCCCACACTGATGGAGTTTCACTTTTCATCACAGAACATTCATGCATCAGGATTGACTGTTAACAAATTTGCCTGTGCTTGACTCTTGCAGATGGCTATTCCTTTTTCTCAAACAGAGGGAAACATGATTACTATGGATGAACTAGTCCGTTGTTTCAACACTGCTAAGACAGGCTGGCGAAACTCAAGTAGTGAAGTCCTCAATGATTAAGACTTGTCTTGTACTCTCCAAACCTTCCCTGACGTAACTATCCTGAATGAATACTCATGCCTCTGGCTCTGGGTCATCTTCCTTGTATCATCTGGGTATTAATGACTAATATAAGTAATCCCATTTTCCTTTCTTCTTCATTTGTCTTCAGTACTTTTACATAATTTGTGGACTTTTCTGTGGCTGTGAAACAATTTATCTGTTACAACAAAAGTATAAAGGTAAAAGCCTTTTGTTTGACCAAAATTTAAACTTCAGTAAAGTACTTTTGGAAGAAAAAATTTAAAAGGTGTCATGTTACATAATAAGTTGATCTTGCTTAATCACAAAATGCTGCACAGAAACCTTGTTTAAAACACACAGATTAAGGATATCAGGAAATACATACATTTTACTAAAAAGAATTCCCTGTTGCTTTATACCCATTTTATTCATGTGAGATATGTAAGTATTCTTAATTTCAGTGATCTCACCTGATGACAAAGATAGAAACACACTAATCTCATACTTCAAAATAAGCTGTGCAAGAATAAACATTTTAGTATTGCTATGTATCATTAATCCATTCTGATTTTTCTTGGCAGTTCAATTGTAGAGCTAAGTAGAAAATTTAACCTTCATTATTCTTGGTTTTTCAATTTTTTTGGTTTTTTTGGAGGGTTCATATGCCAAATATCAGTAAAAATTATAGACCTCATTCCCAAGACCTGATGGAATGGTTTGAGGCTCTTTATGTTCCTGGAGCAGGGTGATGCCCTTGGGCTATCTCGCATGTGACAGGACATATTGATATGTTACTGGTGCCCACTGAGCAAATTGATGATATATGGAAAGTCAGGGATACAGTGATACAGTGAGGGTTCACACTTGAGGATGCTAAGTACTTACTTACCAGTGCTGTGTACTCAGGGATCACGCCTGCAAGTGATCAGATGACCAAATAAAGTGCACGGGAATGAAACCAGGTTGCCCTGCACAAGGCAAGCACTAGACCCTCTGTATCACTATCAACCTCCAGCTTAATTCTTGGAAATTGACCTTGTACCAATTTTCCAGGATTTCACAACATAAAACATTGGAAATGAGCTGTCATCTTCCCACACAGGTTACTACTAAGATACCTAATTGACTTTTGTCTGTGCCAGATCAGTGGAAACTGGAACCCTTGGGGAGGCTGAAAATCTCTGTAATTATTAATAATCTAGTCAAAACAATAATGTGTATGGGCCAGAAGGAGCTTCACACACACATACATTGACACACACAGAGGATTATTGTACATAACTTGGGTGTCCTACAATTTAAGTTAATTCTGACATATGACTGGAAGATAGATAAAATCAGATACCAGATCAAATATGGGCTCAGTCTCACAAGACTATCCCCACACCACCTCCAGATACACTGAACTTCAGACACTAATCCAAATTGTTCACATTGTCACCTGTGCCTCTGCCATCTGTGTTCCAGCACACAACTGATTGTGCAGTCTGTGGCAAGCACCACAAATAAGGATGTGAGCCCGCAGCACACTGGCCGCCTCTCACCACTTCCCACGTTGGGTTTGAGTCCTACGCTACAGCAACTCACAGGATACACTTGCTGGTTTACTGGTTTCTTACAAAGGATACCACACCCAGATAAAGTGACACAAAAGGACAAATAAGCTCTTGAACAAAGGCACCTCTGTGCTTGGATAGCATGGACCACATGGTCACAAGTAGAAGTGTAAGTGTTCTGATCCAACAAAGCAGAAGCTCTCTCAAACTCTTCTTGAGCTATTTTGTTTTTGCTTCTGCAATTTTGGTAATTGACATCTCACCCCACACATGCAAGGCCTGTGCTCTACCTCTGGGTCTTTTCTCCCATCCCTCCTTTTGCATTTTTATGGAGGCATCAATGCATAGGCCTCATTGATTAAATCATTAATCATTGGTCATTATCGTTCCTCTTTTCTCTTTTGGAAAAAATAGTGACTGGTTACCCTGATGACCAGTTTCAGCATCATCTATAGGAGCTTCCTAAGTCACCTCATTAGCAAAAAACCAGTTGCAGTGGAAAATAAATTCGTTAGGTATTACTAGACATCCATTCAAGAACCGAGCGCTTTCCTCACCTGATGCTAATTTTAGAAGTGGACTGCAATGATGTAACAAACCATCCCTGAGGTGATTAAGTGGAGTAATAGGAATACAATCGTGGGCAACTTTCTGGTAATATATTATCCTCGTCTGACTACCATAGTGTCACCTATTTAGTTTAACCACTGTTTTTCAATTTTATGTTATTTGTAATCAAAATGAATTCCTAACATTCACGGGTTCCTGGGTTCTGCTCATGGCTACTAAATTATAAGTAGTGAGATCTGTGCTCACCATGTAAAGGTCTTCTCTTGCTTAGACATAATGGGTCAATGAAACCTACTGATCCTTCTATGAACTATTTATACTCAAGACTTGCTGGGACACTCATTTTCTATTTATCACAAGTTTCTGTTTTAAACAATAAAAAACATGGTTTTAGGATATATGCTATAGAGAAAAAAAGGAGTCTCAGAATTATCTATATCACCCCCTACCCAAAAAAGACATCAGTTTTAGTCTATGGTGAGTAATGATATTTTCAATTATTTCAATACACATCTTTTTGTCTGTAATATGAAAGTCCCACTTTCAGGTATTTATTCTATGAAAATAGTCTATAAAGAGGAAAGGAGCAGGGCTAGTAGGAAAACTTTCCTTACAGGAAAATGAGAAATTTAAAGATCTTTCCAAACTGTACTTGACTTAGACTAGTACTACTCTGTTTAAAATCTTCAGCGACAGGCCAGAGCGATAGTACAGTGCGGAGGGCGTTTGCTTTGCATAAGACTGACCAGGGTTTGATCTCCAGTATTCCATGTGGTCCCCTGAGCACCGCTAGGATCAATTCCTGAATGCAGAGCCAGGAATACCCCCTGAGCATTGCTGAGTGTGACCCCCAAAAAGAAAAAAAATATTCAGTGAGGGCCAGAGAGATAGTACTAATGGATAGGGCACTTGCCTTGAATGTGGCCAACCCAGGTTCAACCCCCAGCATCCCATGTGGTCCCCTGAGCACTGACAGAAGTGATCCCTGATTGAAGAGCCAAGAGTAATTCCTGAGCATTGCCAAGTATCACCCAAAAACAAAACTAATAATAATAATAATAAAATATTCAGCAGCTTCCTCGCATTTGCTTTAGGATTAACTAAAAAAGTTTCCTAAATTTCTGATCACAAAAGCATAATCTGGCCCGGTTCTCCCCCACTTCCTTCAAATACTCAGAAATTACTGTTTTTTTCTTATCAGGAACAGAATAACATTTCTTTTGGAGATGATATGATTAGTCCACACCCAGTTAAGCTCAGGATTTACCTCTTTTCTGTGATCAAGTGTCACTTTTGGCCATGCTTGAAGGACCATATGAGGTGCTAGGGCCCAAACTGGGCTTGACTGAGTGCAAAAGGAAGTGCATTAACCAACAAACTCTCTCGAGAGCTTCACAAATTCCTTTATTGTTTTTTCCCACTTAAAATATTCAGACTTTGCTTTTGATCACCAAACTGTTAAGAAATCATATGACTTTCATCTTATGGGTTCCAGTTGTCTTCCTAGTTGCTTTGCTGCATTTCTAAAACTGTTAGAATGTAAATGTCTGTCTTTCTTGCTCAGAAGTACTCAGAACTATAAGTTCAAGACTAGGGTTCAAGATATTTCCACAGATTAACTCATCACACCATTCATGGGAGGCTCAGGACCATTGTTTTACAAGTCTTAATGTAAAAACAGTGTAAAGTGGTAATCTCTATGCACTTTTTCTAGCTATTAAAATGTAAACAGCATCAATGTATTTTAATTTAGTAAAAACAGTAAAAGGTCATGCACACTATTGCATTTGCTATTTTAAGTATATTGCAACCTATTCAAATAACAACATTTCTTGATCTCCCAAGGTTGGTCACATCTCAAACTTTCACCATAGAAACAATGCTTTATACATTCTTTACATATGTTCTAGTGAAATCCTTATAAAACTATCTTGTTAATATTATAAATTGTGGTACATATACATAATGTAATGGTCCTCATCTATAAAAAAATAAAATCATTCAATATTCTGCTAGGTGGATGAATCTGGAGAGTACCATGTTAAATAAAGTCAGCCAGAAGAAGAAATTCAGGCAAAAAATATCTTATATGTGGGATATAAAGGAAAATATATAGTGAGTAACAAAAAAGCCAAAGGAAACAGAAACACAGCTGGTATTCATGAGGAAGCTTACCACAGGGGTATAAGGGTGAATAGGGTGGGCGGGGGGTCATGGGAAAATGGCAGAGAGAAGCGAATTATCTGGATACGAATTCAATGTTGAAATATGTTAGGCAGGAAACCCTACAAATTAACAGTATTCTAAGCCAGGTACATAAATTTATTTTTTCCTCTTACACTTAAAATAAATGCTGTGGTTTACAAAGTTGTTCATGATTTGTTACAAACATTCAATATTCCAACACCAATCCCAGCACCATTGCACTTTTCCACCACCGTTATCTCTAATTTTCCCAACCACCCCTTGAGTCTGCACCCATAATAGTCCCTCACTATTGTATCACCGGGCATTATACAAGTAAAAAGATGTTCATTATTGAGTTTCAGTCATATTATTCCAGCACCCATCCCTCCACCAGTGCCTCATTTCCACCACCAATATCCCCAAGTTCCCCACCCCTCCTCCATCCTGTCTCTTATAGCAGGCACTATTTCTCTTATTTCTCTCACTCTCTCTTACACATTGCTTCTTGCCCTATAGACATGTAGGGATTATCATGTAAATCCCTTTGTGAACATTCAATGTTCAGTTCTAGTGCGGTGCTAACATTTCCCATAATTAATGGAGCACTGGTATATATTTAAATACCACTAATGAATGCATCTGTCTTTTACCTTCTGACTAATTTCACTCAGCATGATAGTCTCCACGTCCATCCATTTGCATGTAAATTTCGTGACTTCTTTTCTGACAGCTGCATAGTATTCCATTGTGTAGATGTACCACAGTTTCTTTAGTCAGTCTTCTGTTCTTAGGCATTCAGCTTGTTTCCATATTCTGGCTATTGTGAATAGTGCTGTGATGAACATTGAATTGCAGATAATATTTTTTTCTGTGTGTTTTTGGGTCTCCAGGGTATATTCCCAGGAGTGGTATTGCTGGGTCAAATGGGAGCTCAATATTTAGTTTTTGGAGCACTGTCTATATTGTTTTCTAAAAGGGCTGGACCAGTTGGCACTCCCACCAACAGTGGATGAGAGTCCTTTTCTCGCCGCATTCATGCCAGCACCAGTTGTTCTTGCTCTTTTGGATGTGTGCTAGTCTCTGTAGTGTGAGATGATACCTCATTGTTGTTTTGATTTACATCTCCCTGATAATTAGTGATGAAGAGCACCTTTTCATATACCTACTGGTCACTCAAATTTCTCCTTTTTGGAAGTTTCTTTTCATTTCTTCTCCCCATTTTTTTGATGGGGTTGGCTGTTTTTTTCTTGTAAATTTCTACTAGTGCCTTATATTTCCTGGGTATTAAGCCCTTATCAATGGGAAGTAGGTGAATATTCTTTTCAATTTGTGGGTTGTCTGTATTTTGGTCATTGTTTCTTTTAAGGTACAGAAGATTTTCAGTTTTATATAATCCCATTTGTTTATCTTTGCTTCCATTTGCTTTGTCAGTGCTGTTTCATCTTTGAAGATGACTTTAGATTCGATGTTGTAAAGCCGTTTTCCTATGTTTTCTTGTATGTACCTTATGGATTCATGTCTGATGTTGAGATTTTTGATTCATTTTGATCTGACCTTTGTGCATAGTGTTAGAAGAAAGTCTAAGTTCATTTTTTACATGTAACTGCCCAGTTTCCCCAGCACCCCCTGTTGCTTTCTTTGTTCCACTTAATATTTTTTGCTCCTTTATCAAAAATTAAGCTACCATATATTGGAGAGTGTGTTTCAGGATATTCAGATCTATTCCATAGGCCTAATGGTCTGTCTCTATACAAATACCATGCCATTATGACTATGATTGCTTTGTAGTAGAGTTTGAAGTTGGGTAAATTGATACCTCCCATCTTCTTTTTCCCAAGGATTGCTTTAGCAATTCGTGGAGTTTTATTATTCTATATAAATTTCAGGAGTATTTGGTCAATTTCTTTGAAGAATGTCATGGGTATCCTTGTAGGAACCGCATTGAATTTGTAAAAAGCTCTAGGGAGTATTAACATTTTTATAATGTTAATTATCCCAATCCATGAGTAGGGAATGCATCTCATTTTCTCAAGTCCTCTTTTATTTCTTGAAGCAATGTTTTGTAGTTTTATTTATACAGATCCTTTATATTCTTAGTCAAACTGATTCTTTATATTCTTAGTCAAACTGATTCCTACATATTTGATTTTCTGTGGCACAATTGTGAATGGGTAGTTTCTTTCATTTCCCTTTATTCCCTTTCATTGTTTTCATATAGAAAAGCCATTGACTTTTGGGTATTGATTTTGTACCCTGCCATTCTACTATAAGAATGTATTGTTTCTAGGAGCTTTTTGGTAGAGAGCTTAGGGTTCTAGGTACATCTGCAAATAGTGACAGCTTGACTTCTTCCTTTCCTATCCGGATGTTCTTAATATCATTTTCTTCCATGATTGCTATGGCTAGTACTTCCAGTACTATATTGAATAGATGTGGTGAGAGTGGGCAGCTGTGTTTTGTCCCTGATCTTAGGGGGAAGGTTTTCAGTTTTTCCCATTGAGAATGATGCTTGCTGTGAGCTTAGAATAGATAGCTTTGACTATACTGAGGAAGGTTCTATCAATTCCCATTTTATGGAGAGTTTTTTTTATTATAAATGGGTGTTGGGTATTGTCAAATGCTTTCTCTGCATCTTTTGATATGATCATATAATTTTTATTTTTTCTCTCATTGATGTGATGTATTATGTTGATTGACTTATGGATGTTGAGCCATCCTTGCATTCCCAGGATGAAGCCTACTTGGTCATGGTGTATAAACTTTTTGATGACTCTTTGGATTATTTGCTAGTATTTTGTTGAAGATTTTAGCATATGTGTTCATTAGGGAAATTGGTAGAATATTCACAGAAATTTGGAGGTAAATCCTGAACAGGATTGGCAGAACACTAGATGAAGGACAACCATGCGAGCAAGCTGGCTTCTGGAAAGGATTCAGCACAATCGACCATATCCACACAGTAACCAAGCTCATTGAGGTTTGTAGGGAGTACAAGTTGCCACTCTGTCTCACGTTCATTGATTTACAGAAAGCCTTTGATTCTGTGGAGACTGAAGCAGTCATCGAAGCCCTAGCCAAACAGGGTGTTCAAACCCAATACATCAAGATCCTTCGTGAGTTGTATTACGGATTCACCACCAGGATCTCACCATTCTACAAAGAAGTGATCATTGATGTCAAAAGAGGGGTTCAACAGGGTGATACCATTTCACCAAAACTCTTCAGCCCACCCTCGAGAACATCATGCGACAATTAGAATGGGAAGGAATGGGAGTGAAGATAGATGGTCGGCAACTACACCACCTCCACTTTGCTGATGACATCATTCTAATAACACCAAACATTAGCCAAGCGGCACAAATGCTGGCTGACTTCGACCGAGAATGTGGAAAGATAGGTCTACAGCTGAATCTGAAGAAAACTATGTTCATGAAAAATGAACTGTTCATTTTTTCATGAACATAGGCCACATTCACTCTTAATGGAACAAACATCTCTGAATGCAGCAGTTATGTGTACCTAGGTCGAGAACTCAACATGATGAAACACCTAAAACCTGAGCTGCGCAGGAGGAAGAGAGCAGCATGGAATGCCTTCAAAGGCATCGAAGAAATAGCTAAAAGGACAAATAACCTCCGGCTCCGGGCACATCTCTTTGACTCCACCGTTCTCCCTGCATTAACATTCGCCTCAGAGACCTGGGCCCTACGAAAGCAGGATGAGAATGCTATTCGGGTCTCCCAGAGAGGCATCGAAAGAGCTATGCTTGGAATATCACTCCTCACTCAAGTGAGAGAAGGAATCCGGAGTTCTGACCTCCGTCGCTATTCCAGAATCAGGGACGCGCTGTCTCGTTTGCCAAGGCATCGAAAATCAGAAGGGCTGGACATGTAATGCGATTTGGAGACAACCGCTGGACTAGAGCCGTTACCGACTGGATCCCACGGGATGTCAAAAGATCACGTGGCCGCCCACCTACAAGATGGTCAGACTTCCTTGTCAAGACCTTGAAGGAACGGTTTGAGGCTTTTCATATTCCTGAATCAACCAGATGCCATTGGGCTACATTGGCACGTGATAGAGTCCAATGGAATTGTTACTGGTACCCGCTCGAGCAAATCGATGAATAACGGGATTCAAGTGATCAACTGCTCAAGGGAAATTGGTCTGTAGTTTTTCTTTTTTGTGCCGTCTCTGTCTGCTTTGGGTATCAGGGTGATATGTGCCACATAGAAGCTATTTAGGAGTGTATCTGTTTCTTCAATTTCCCTGAAGTGCTCGAAAAGGACTGGAAGTAGGTCCTCTTTAAAGGTTTGGAAGAATTCTCTGGTGAATCTGTCTGGACCTTGGCTTTTGTGTTTTGGTAGACTTTTATGACTGATTCAATTTCCTTGCTGATGATAGGTTTGTTGAGGTATTCCAAATCTTGATGCAGCCTTGGAAGACTGTAGAAAATCAGGAATTTGTACATTTCTTCTAGGTTCTCTTGTTTTTGGCATTCATATTCTCAAAGCAATCTCTGATGATCTTTTAAATTTCTTTGGTTTCTTTTGTGATATCCCCCTTTCCATTTCTGATTCTATTTATTTGGTTTCTCTCTTTCCCTTTCTTTATGAGCCTTGCAAGTGGTTTGTCAATCTTGTTTATTCTTTCAAAAGAATCAGCTCTTGGTTTCATTGATCTTTCAGATTGTTTTTTGGGATACCATCTCATTGACTTCTGCTCTAAGTTTTATTATCTCTTTCTTCCTGCCTGGGTTGGGCTCCTTTTGTTGGTCGCTTTCTAAGATCTTAAACTGTGAGATCTTACAGATCTTACAGATCTTACAGATTGTTTATGATGGCCCTTTCTTCTTTCCTGATGAATGCTTGCAAAGCTATGAACTTTCCTCTTAACACTGCTTTCGCTGTGTCCCACAGTTTCTGATAGTTCATGTCTTAAGTTTCATTCATTTCCAGGAGTTTTTGGATTTCCTCTTTGATTTCTTTTATGACCCACTCTTTGTTCAGCAGTGAGCTGTTTAGTTTCCAGGTGTTTGTTATGACTCTCTGTTTCTGTGTGTAATTAACTTCTATTTTCAGTTCATCGTGGTCTGAA
The DNA here is from genome assembly GCA_021461705.1 of Cryptotis parvus. Classification (NCBI taxonomy): domain Eukaryota; kingdom Metazoa; phylum Chordata; class Mammalia; order Eulipotyphla; family Soricidae; genus Cryptotis; species Cryptotis parvus. The sequence goes on along the minus strand of JAJIBD010026172.1, from coordinate 110,151 downwards.
AAAATAATTAACACAATTTCTATCTTCTTGATTTTTATGGAGGTATGTTTTGTGGCTCAGCATGTGATCTGTCTTGGAGAATGTTCCATGTACACTGGAGAAAAATGTGCATTCATTTTTGGGGATGAAAAGCCTTGTATATATCTTACAGCCCTCTTTCTTCTATTTCTTCCTTCAGGGACAGTATTTCCTGGTAAGTTTCAGCCTTGTTGATCTATCAAGAGTTGATAGAGCAGTGTTGAAGTCTCCAACACAATTGTGTTACTGTCAATGTCTCTTTGCAGTCTATTAGCAGTTGTTTTAAATATTTGGCTCCTCGTTAAGTATATATATATATATATATATATATATATATTTAAGAGTGTAATTCTTCCTGATATATCTCCTGATTATTAAGAAATGACCTTCACTGTCCCTTTTAACCCTTTTCAGCCTGAGATCTATGGTATTTGATAATAGTGTGGCCATACTGGCCTTTTGGAGGAGTTTTTACATGGAGAATTGTTTTCCAGTCTTTCACTTTGAGTCTGTGTTTGCTCTGATCGTTCAGATGCATTTCTTGTAGACAGTAGAACATTTGGATTTAGTTTTTTAATCCATTTTGCCACTCTGTGCCTCTTAATTGGTTTTAGACCATTGACATTGAGAGAGATTATTGTCATGGGATTTTGCGCCATCTTTCTATATTAACTTGTGCTTTTTGGGATTTGTCTTTTCTTACAGTAGTCCTCTCAGTCCTTCTTTTAAAGCTGGTTTGAGCCTATTAAATTTTTAGCTGTTGCTTATCTATGAAGTGGTGTATCTTCCCTTCTAATCTGAATGTGATTCTAGCTGTTTTATACCTCTTCTTAATGCTAAATGCTTTGAACCACTTAGCGTAATCATGTGAGTAAAGTATTGTGCAATTGAGTACAGAGCTGAATAAAGAAAAAGATTTAGTCAACCATTATAATAGCATATTTGAAATAAATAAACATAAGTCAACATATATAAAACAGTTAAACTTATTTTTATACCTTTCAACCAATGGTGTAACTGAACTTACATATTCAGCAATATATTCTTATCCAATTATATATTTAATATATTCTTGGATGTATATCCGATAATATATACATTCAAGAATATATATCCAAGATATATATATATATTTATATTTAGAGAATATATATGATATATATATTCAGAGAATATATATCTTGGATATAACATATTCAATATATTCCTATCCGTTCTATCTGATAACTAACTTCCAACAGTTGAATTTTAAAGCACCCAAACTTCAGTCTTGGAAGTTAGTTATCAGATAGAATGAAGATTTATAGACTTAATGATATATTACCTCCAAACTGGAAACCTAATCCCATATGATAAATGATAATATGCATTATTTATGAATATAATATTATTATAACATTGTTCATTGTCTTGAAGTGGACCAATTTCATTTCTTCCTTGTTAGCTGACACCTATTTTTCTGCTTAAGGCAATCATTGTGAGGCTTTGTGTGGGGAGTGAAAAGAGTTCTATTCCTACATCTTCGATGGACTTACTGGGAGGAATAGTACTTAAGTGTGCCGATGAGATATTTGGAGAAAGCATTTGGGAAAGAAGAGTACATAGCTTCTTGCTTCTTAATGTTCCTGTATCTAGGCATGATGTCTGGAACTGGTGTAGCAGTTATATGAGCATGAGAGGACCTGGTATATAGGGAGAGTCAATACCAGAGGATGTGAAACACTGGAAACCCCCAACTTCTTTTAAAAACTATTTTTCTTGATTGAGGTTATGTGATTTACAATATTGTTAAGGACAGTTTCTCATGTATATAATTCCAAAAACACACCCATCACCAGGTCCCAAGGTCTCTGAAGCCCCTCCAGAGAAATGAGTGTTTTTGTTTATTTGGGGTGTATATGCCAATAAGTGGTATCTCTGGGTTAGGTGGTAGTTCAATTCCTATCTTTAAAGAGACTTCCCTATTTCTCTCTATGGACGTTGACCCAGACAAAACAAACAGCAGATAGCAGTTTCTTTTTCACTATAACCCTGCTTAACACTAGCTTTTTCCAGACTTTTTGATCTAAAAAGCCTACCTGCTTTTAGTGATATAGTTGAACAGCTCTCTCAATTAATCATCGGGATATCCTTTGTAATAAACTGACTTATGTTTAAACCACAGTAAGTTCAGAGCTTCTGTAAACTGAAGCTAAATTTGTCCCAGTTTACCCAATCAATTGCTTTAAAAATAGTTCCAGATCACCATATTTGAAATAAACATAAGTCAACATTTTCAAAACTTTATAAGCACTTACCCTAATGAAATTTAAACATAACATTGGGCAAAAAAAGGAAATAAACAGCACAAAACCACCAAAGCCTAAGGGATGGATGTCATCAATCATAGGTCTTATCATCATCAATCATAGGTCTTAACTCTGCAGTCAGTCTAGATTATAATATGCTGATATACCAGATTATTATAACTTTTACAGATTGTTCTACACAGTATCTTTGTGAAAGCACTTGGGAAAACCGTTTCTATACAATACTGTTTCTGGCTGTATCTAACCCTAATTGGTATTGAACTACCTTTCCAGCCTCCCCCAAATGTTAGTATTGCAAGTCAAACCAAGGATACTAGGGGCGTAAGAGACCTCTTTAGTTTATAACCAATTCTACAGCCTAGTTTAAAAGAACCCACATATAAAGTTGTTTGGAGACTGGTGAGTGGGAGGCAGTGAGTATATGGGTAGGAGTGGGGCTGGAGGGATTGATGGAGGGAAGTGGACACTGGTGAAGGGATCATTGCTGAAATATTGTATGCCTGAAATACAAGCACGAATAACTTTGTAACATCATGGTGACTAAATTTTTTTAAATGTTGTTTGTAGAATTTCTATCAGCAAGAACAGCATTTCCTCATAGTGAATGTTTTTCTGTGAATCTTGGTTTCCGTCCTGCTCTGTTTCAAAATCTCATGGAGTTTCAAAACTCCACAGATGAGCCACATGTGCCACATGTGTTGCACCAGGAGGAGTAGCTTAGACCTGGATGTGGTCTCCTGTCCAGAGACTTCCTAGCATCAGGTAGAATCAGAATACTTTGAAGAGTACTTAAGTACTTAAGTACCATGCCTCCCAGTAAGCCCTTCAAAGATGCAGGAATAGAGTTCTTCCCAACCCCCACACACACACACACACACAAAGCCTTACAATGATTGCCTTAAGTGAAAAAAAAATGGAACTTCATAAGAAAGAATGGATGCCTGAACAAAATAGGGTTCAGCTAACAAGTGTCAGAATAGTAGAAGGTAGAATCAGAATACTTTACATCAGATACTAGGAGGTAGGAGACTTGTAAAAAGAAAAATATGGGAAAACCTCATGCACCACAACCATAGCCACTTCCAAGGTCTGACTTCACAGCTTGGCAGAGACACACCCAACGAAATAGTGAGTTTCAAGCCCAGGTATGCACGGCTGGGTGATCGAATCCACCAGCTTCTCAGGGAGCTGAAACCGGGTGCCCTCCCCAACTCAATGCCCTATGGCAAGGCCTGGTGGCCCCGCCCAGAACTGCAACTGGCTTGGACCATACATGGGGTTCTCATGTACCCCACCCCCCCATGGTGTGCGGGAGCAGAGCACCCGTGCATTATCTCAAAACCTAGTACATTTATTTAACGGTATCCCATCACATTTTCTAGAAACGAAATGTGTGTGGGCACAAGGTGTGGTCTAGGGGTCCACCTCGGTAATTTCCAATACAGTGGACTCAAATGTCACAATGGAGATTTTTGATCTCCATTGACTTTTTATCTAAAATCAGGTTCATCGACCTTATTTAGAGAATTGGCTCCGACAACCAATATAGAATGGATTGTTCAGTGTATGAATAGGAAAAGCTCAAATAGACATTGAGATGAATGTGAAATAAGTATTGTCAATAGCTATAGTGATGGTATGTCTAGGATTATCAGTAGAAAACCACTTTGTTCTGGAAACCCAGAAAGTGAATTCAAGAACAGAAACTGGCCAGACTCCCACACATCTGCCTAGGGGAAAATAAAGAAAAGGAGATGACCTTATATTACTATTCCCTTATAAGAGCTTTAAGGATCAACATAATTGATGCTGGCTAAGTGAGCCGGCATGGGGAGGGGGATAGAGGGTGGAAGGGAAATGTGGGTCTCTGGAGGTGATGAGGGCACACTGGTGGTGGGATTGGCTAAAGCACCTTCCCCCATGGTACTGAATTCATCATTCCCCCATGGTACTGAATGATGAATCTTTCCAGCAACTGTATTGTGAAAAAAAGTTTGTACTTTGTAAATCATTGTGTTTAAAATAAATCATTTTAAAAAATCAAATCTAGTGAAATAAGCCAAATAGAGAAAGATACTGTATAGCGTTCACTCATGAGGTACTTGGGGAAGCAAACAGATCACTTCTTCAGTTGTATGACTTGTCTTCCCATTTTTCATCGATTTGCTTGAGTGGGCACCAGTAACATCTCCATTTGTTGGGAATGAGGTCCATTATTATTATTATTACTGTTTTTGGCATATCAAATAAACTAAATAAAACAAAATGAATGTATGGGATATAAGAGTAGGAATACTTGGTCACAAAATAGAAGGGGGAAGAATGGGTGGGTAGATCAGGACAGAGAGGAAAGTTATAGGTGAAGGATGGAATTGGACTTTCCGTGATAAACTTGATGTAGTCACGTGTGATTCTCAGTAGTTGCAGGAGTGAAATTTACATTCGCTATCACCGTATAATCATGTCACCTCAAAAACTATGGGCTGTAAAAAGAAAAAAAATTCGTTTTTGATTTATTAAACTGAAGATAAAATCTCTAAAAATTAAAAAAGAAGAAAATATGATGATGCCTTGTGCATGAAATCAAAGAGTAATGTCTAGAAAACGCTTATTGGGAAGATAATCCCTCCAGTTAACTAAATGCAATGAATATTAGTTACTGGGATTAATTTGGGGAAGGTGCTTTAGCCAGAGGACTTTTAGACACAATTAACCAAGTTTTTGACAGTACTATTTTGGTCCTTTCTTAGGTGATGCTAGGAAATTTCAGAAATGCTTAATTTCCCAAGCATTCTATTTGAATCTTCATGCACACAGCTTTTTAAAGTCTTTGCTGGCTTTGGTTGGAAGGTAACAACCAGAGCTTAGTTGAAGTACCTTTGTTTGAAACTCTCATCACAACTTACCTCCCTCCTGTGATCCACTGTTTCTCAACCAGGAGACATACAGTTCCCTGGGGGCATTCCAAGGGGTCCAAAGTGGAAATTGCATAAATGGGGAAGAGAGCAGGACACATGACTTGGATACCAGCTAGTAGAAAGAGCTCATAGAGCAGGAAGGAGACAAGGTTCTAGCAGTTGCTGGTTGGATAAATCTTGAGAAACACCGCCCTAGACCAAATGCCCTTTTACTCATATTCCTACTGCTCATTCCTGTCCTGTCTGGCTCCCATGTAGGCATGAATGAGTCAAGGATCTTGGCTATATATTTAATAAAATCACTTTCTGGCAACTTATCTTGGGGTTTTGAAAATCCAGACCTGAACGATGGCTTGAACCTGGCATGTCTATTACATAAAGCACTTTTGATTTCCAGAACCTGTTTTAATTTATCTTCTTTTTATGTTTGTTTTGTTTGGGGGCTACATTGGGCTATTCTCAGGGGTTACTCCTGGCTCTATACTCAAGAATTACTACTGATAGTGCTCAGGGGACCATATGGGATTAAGAGGGAGAATGGGTCCCCGGGGTGCTGGGGGTTGAACCCAGATATACCACATGCAAGATTATTTATCTTCTTTTTATAAAATATTTTATATGACCGTGAGATACACAATTACAAAGATGTTCATGTCTGGGTGTCAGTCATACAGTGTTCTTAACTTATTAAAGTAACATTAGTGTACAGAGGTGTAAATGTTTATATGTTAGGGCCACCGTGTTGCTCTTGCACTCACACTAGGAATGTGCCAGCCACCCTCCACCAATGTGACAGTCCCCTTCCTTTGACTCTATCACAAACCTCTACACCTCTTTAGGTGACCTCAGCGGTGTTTTCAGAGTCCAGCTTTGTTTCCAGTGAACATTGTTCCTGTGATTTGCTTTTGTATGTACCAATGACAAGTGAGATCACTGTCCTTTTGTTTTTCCTTCCAACCTATGTCGTTTAGCCTGCCCTCCTGCTGAAGCAAAGAAAAAGTCTAGAAACCGAAGACACATCCATGCAGACAATCCACCCCAGTCAAGCCTCACATAACAGTGCAGGGTCTCTGAGTTTGCACAGGTTTCTTTTCATCCTGTAATTCTACAATCCCTTAAATCCATACAAGTTAAATGTCTTGAAACTGATTTCACAAGTGACTTTGTAACAACTAAAATTTAGGCTATTACAACAACAATCCAACATATAAGAAGTTTAATTATGTCCCATTTCCTAGCCCACATTTTCTCCTGAGTGTACCATTTCAGAATGTGGAGGAAAAATATTTTTAAACTATATCTGGATACAATGCACAATCCTTTCATCTCTCACACTTTCCCTGCCACAATTTTAAAATAGCAAATACAGCTGCTGGTAGAGACTCTTTGGGGATTTTAAGACCACTAATCAATTTCACAGCTGGAGGCAGAACATTTGGCTGGAAATATTTTTCACATGACATACAAGGTGCTTTGACCTTGTCAGTGCTGCCCTTGGGTTAAGTTTTGTGGGGCAGAGGGAGCAGAAATGAGGGAAACATAGTATGCGGAGCTCCTTGGCTGCTTTGTTTCCTCCACCTTGCCTACTGCTCTGCTCACAGACCAAGCCTGAGAACAATGAAATTCCAACTCCTGCATGGCGAGCTAAGAAAGTTCCATCTTTCAGAACTGAGCCAGACACACTTGAAACAGTATAAAAGAAAAAAAGAAAAACTGGAGCTGGAGAGATAGTATAGCTGTAGGGCTCTTGGCTTGCATGTGACTGACCTGGATTTCATTCCTGGCATCCCATATGGTCTACTGAACTCATCAGGAGTGATCCCTGAACACAAGTAAGCTATGAGCAGTGATCCTAACATAGAAAGGAAGGAAAGAAGGGCTGGGAGAGGGAGAGAGGGAGGAAGGGAGGGACGGAGGGAGGATGGAGGGAGGGAGGGAGGATGGATGGAGGGAGGGAGGAAGGAACGAAAGAAAGAAGGAGGAGGGGAGGAGGGAGGGAGGGAGGGAGGGAGGGAGGGAGGGAGGGAGGGAGGGAGGAGGAGGGAGGGAGGGAGGGAGGAGGGAGGGAAGGAGGGAGGGAGGGAGGGAGGGAGGGGAGGGAGGGAGGGAGGGAGGGAGGAGGAAGGAAGGAAGGAAGGAAGGAAGGAAGGAAGGAAGGAAGGAAGGGGGGGGGGGGGGGGGGGGGGGGGGGGGGGGGGGGGGGGGGGGGGGGGGGGGGGGGGGGGGGGGGGGGGGGGAGGAAGGAAGGAAGGAAGGAAGGAAGGAAGGAAGGAAGGAAGGAAGGAAGGAAGGAAGGAAGGAAGGAAGGAAGGAAGGAAGGAAGGAAGGAAGGAAGGAAGGAAGGAAGGAAGGAAGGAAGGAAGGAAGGAAGGAAGGAAGGAAGGAAGGAAGGAAGGAAGGAAGGAAGGAAGGAAGGAAGGAAGGAAGGAAGGAAGGAAGGAGGAAGAAGGGTGGGTGTGGGGACCTGTTGATCCTCCATGTTTAGTGAGCACTGCAACCATCCCAAGGCTTTGCTGAAACAAGCAATGTTGAGGCCCTCATGCAGGATTCTGTTTCATGGAGTAAATCCTGAGAATCTGCATTTCTCCAAGCTGATGTAGCTGTTGGTCCGAACCAACTTAGGGATCCAGATTCTATTTTCTTACTTTGTGCCTTCTCTATAGGTTGCTGTTCCCTAGCAGGCAGCCTATCTTAAAAACTGTCATAACTGAGCCCCAGATCCACACTTAAATCAGCATTGAAAAAGAAATTGGGGCCAGAGAGATAGTACATGAGTGCATGCCATACTCCATGGAAATATAGTAGATAAAAAAAGTAAATATAGAGATAAAAAAAAAGTCATTTTAATGAGCACTTCAACTGAACTAGTTAGATTATCACTGAGAGTACTGATACTGTCTACCAGCTTTTGGAGGGAGTGGCTTCAAAGTGACATTGAAAGGGCTAGGAATACATGGATAAAGCTTTGAAAGTACTTTTTCCTCTCAGTGTTAGCAATATTAATCAATGTGTTAAAAGTCTATCTTCTCCTGAAAAACAAATAAACAGAAAATTACTATTTCCTCTACTTGTTTCTGAATGCATTGGAGCCCTGAGATTACTCTCTGATATTCTGGGACCAAAGGGCTCTATAAAGAATAGGAATAGTTTAGTCACAATGATTTACAACACTGTGCTAGAGTTTTATAATACAACATTCCAATACCTCATTCTCCACCAGAATGACCCCCCCCTCAATCTACCAACTACCTGGCCCCACCAGAACTCAGTTCCCACAAGATGTTTAAATTTTAACTCCATTCTCGCAATCTTCAGAAAAGTGCATATATAACTAGAGAATTAAAGTAAATGCTTTCAACCAACCTACTTCATTAGCATACTTTTATCATGAAGTTTTGTCAATCAGATATTACACATTTTGCATTATGTGGAAAAAAAAGGCTTTTCTTCCTTTAGTTTTGTTATGAGTGGATTGGAGTTGATTTTTTAAGAATTTTATTATACCACCGTGAGATATACAAATAAAAGATATACAATTAAAAAGTTCATATTTGGGTTTTGGTCATACAGTGTTCTAGGACCCGTCCCTCCACCAGTGCCCATCTCCCACCACCAACGTCCCCGGTTCCCCCTCCCTCTCCCCAGCCTCCCTCCATGACAGGTTCTCTCTCTCTCTCTCTCCCTTTCTCCTCCTCTCTCTCTCATTCTCCTATCCAGGGCTTCCAGACTATGGATTTAGAGGTTGTCATGTGAATCCTTTTGCCTCCATTTAGAGCTCAGTTCTAGCTTGGCATTAGTATCTCTAAACAATTATTAGCACACTGTTCCTTTCTCTGTCTTACCTAACCTCTGCCTCCCCACACGTTTGCGATAATTTCCACTTTTGACAAGATCTCCTGATCTATGTTTTACTTGCCCTTGGATATTGGTATCATAATATGTCATATATATTTATGCCATGCAAATAAAAGCAGTCATTCTGTATCTGTCTCTCTCCTTCTGGCTAATTTCGCTCAACATAATCTTCTCCATGTCCATACATTTATAGGCAAAATTTTAAAAGTATTTTATTATACCACAGTGAGATATACAAATAAAAAGATATACAATTAAAAAGTTCATGTTTGGGTTTTGGTCATACAGTGTTTCAGCACCGGCCTCTTCCACCAGTGCTCATCTTCATACAAATAAAAAAGATATACAATTAAAAAGTTCATGTTTGGGTTTTGGTCATACAGTGTTTCAGCACCCGTCCCTCCACCAGTGCCCATCTCCCACCAACAACATCCCCGGTTCCCTCCCCTTCCCAGCCCCCTCCATGGCAGGTTCTTTATTTCTTTGCCTTTCTCTCTCTTTCTCTTTCTCTCCCTTCCAGACTATGGATTACAGAACATACATTAAAAGGTTGTCATGTGAATCCTTTTGCCTCTATTTAATGCTCAGTTCTAGGTTGGCATTATTACCCTCGACTATTATTAGCACCCTGTTCCATTTTCTGTCTTTCCTAAACTCTGACTCCCACACGTTTGTGATAATTTCCACCTTTGACAAGACCTCCTGATATATGTTTCTTGACCTTGGATATTGGTATCATAATATGTACATATATATTTATGCCATGCAAATAAATGCAGTCATTCTGTATCTGTCTCTCTCCTTCTGGCTAATTTTGCTCAACATAATCTTCTCCATGTCCATCCATTTATAGGCAAATTTTATACTTCATTTTTCCTAACAGCTGCATAGTATTCCATTGTGTAGATGTATCAAAGCTTCTTTATCCAGTCATCGATTTTCGGGCACTCTTGTTGCTTCCAGATTCTGGCTATTGTGAATAATGCTGCTATGAACATAAAAGTAGGGATGGTTGTTTCCGGTGCGTATTTTTGGTTTCCCAGAGTAGATTCCCAGGAGTGGTATGGCTGGGTCAAAAGGGAGTTCAATTTCTAGCCTTTGGAGGAAAGTCCATATTGTATGACCAAAACCCAAATATGAACTTTTTAATTGTATATCTTTTTATTTGTATATCTCACAGTGGTATAATAAAATACTTTAAAAAATGCCCAAAAGGAGAGAGAGAGAGAGAGAGAGAGAGAGAGAGAGAGAGAGAAAGTGTCTGTCATATAGGCAGGCTGGGGGTGGTGGTGGTTAGAGGGATACTGGGGACATTGGTAGTGGAAAACTGTATACTGGTAGAGAGATTGATGTTGGAACATTGAATGACTGAAACCCGGTCATGAAAGCGTTGCAACTGTGTATGTCACGGTGATTCCATTAAAAACATAAAAACCCTTTTGGCACAGGGGCCTTCCTATTTACCAAGACCTTCAGTTTCATTTGTAGGATTCCCAAACAGGACCTGCCATAATGCAAAAAACAAACAAACAAACAAACAAAACCAAACAAACACATAAAAAAAAACCAGCAGTGAGTGTTGTTCTTGGGAGCCAGTAACTAGTGGGTATTTTTTCTTTTTTTAATCCCTTGGAGTCTGACTTAATCCTTCTCTTCCTATCAAGCAACATATGGAGTCTGTTTTCTTAAATATTAGACTGTTTGGCAGTACCTTACATATTCTGAAAATATGTGAATGAGTTCAAAGGCGAGTGTTTTCACAGTTGTTTGTTTGGATGGATGTTTTAGTGTTGTTTTTGTTTATCTGTCTCCTAGCACCTATGACCCTTTATTCTCAACCATGAGGATATTTAATATTCAAAGGCCTTTGAAATCATGTTAGAGAAGCTAGACACTCAATTTAAAGAGTTGGAAGCCCTCTTCTGTGGTTTCAGCATTCACTCTTCTGACCACTGCTTTCAATCCAGTTGGCAAAATTTCTTCAAGCAGAGTGAGATGTGCAGTCTATAAATATGACCATTTATTGGTCCCCACATATTTATATTTCCATTCAATTGGGGCTCTCTTAAACTGTCCAATTTGCTCAAATGCAGTCTATAAATGTAAATTGCCTACATCTGAAATCCACTCTTGATGGCATTTGAATGTGCAGGAGTTGGAACTATCTGGCACGTACCCACCATACCAGGGTTCAAGGTAGTCCCATCAGCAAGTCACACTCATTCTCACTCTCTTCCCACTCTTAAAACATACAGATTACTTCAAACTCTTGTTTGAAATAGTAGAATGAGATACCAGCTGTAGCAATCTTCTTTGGTTGTAAAATATTTTACTTGCTGGAGGAATTCAGAATGTTTTACCAATGTTAATTGAATATATATGAGCTATATTTGCTGCTTATTTGAAGCTAAAACTTTTACAATGCATAGTCAGATTCAAGGACTAATATGAGTAAGAAATCTTAAGTTTTTGACTAGTCCTGGATCTAACTGTTATCATTAGCACTCCTCTTCCTTCCAAGCCTAGATGTTATTCGACAAGTTTTTTTAATGGGAAGGACACAATCATCTGTCCCCAGGTCTTACTCCTGATTCTGTGCACAGGGATCCCTCTCCAGTGCTGTGGGCTTAGGTGATGCTGGGCATTGAACCAGGGTCAACCACATGTAAGGAAACTTCTTGCCCCTTTTATTACCTGCTGGTCTCGAGTCACTAAGTCCTAAGGAACATAGGGTCTCAGAAGTTTCATTGCTACTCTGTGTTATTGCAGCATTATCTACACTACTTAGAGAGTGCATTAGATAGCACATTCGAATTTAATTCCTCTTCTAATCTTTTTGTTTTGAAGGACCAAAGTCATTTCTGAAATAATCTTTCGTTGTTGAATGTAGTTTTAAAACAATCTTCATTATCAATTTTTTTTTTTTTTGGGTGACACCGGCAATGCTCAGGGGTTACTTATGGCTCTTCACTCAGGAATTACTCTGGCGGTGCTCGGGGGGACCACATGGGATACCAGGGATCAAACCCAGGGGTCAGCTGCATACAAGGCAAATGTCCTACCCACTGCTAAAACCCCATTATCAAATTTCTTTCTGTTCATGACCTCATCACTTTAAATCTTTCTACACCTCTCCTCTTTCCATTTTTCTAGTACTTCCTTCCGGATCTTGCACCTCCAAAGAAAATTGACCACTTTTTATATTTAAAGAAAAATAAAAATATGTGTGTCTTCTAACAACAAACCATGATGTACCCAAAAGGAAATTGGTCATAGAAATGAAAAATGCCAGTGATTTATGATTTTTTTCTGTGACATCTCATCTCATATATGTAATATTAGAAACCAGTTCATTGAAAGTAAAATCTGTGAGCGGAATACTAGCAATGCTGCATTAAAATTAATTGGATGACAATTCACATAGACTGGAATTCCTTTTTAGTCCATTAGAAAATTTTAGAAATGTGGATGAATTTTAGCTTTTTTGATGTACTTAAAACATGTTTATTTGAAAATATACCTAATGATATCAATAAATTTATCCACAATACCCAAGGCCCAATAAATGGTAATTATTATCTAACTACTGGATTATATTGAGTCTTAGAGCTGCTCAAGTACATTTTCTATTAAAATAATTCTATCTCAGGCCAGAGAGATATTATAGGGATAAGATGCTTGCCTTGCAATGCAGTCAATCTAATTTTCTTGTCACCACACACACACCCCCCCTGAGCATTGTTAGAAGTTCCTTGAGCTCAGAGCCAGGAGAAAGCCCTGAGCACTGCCAGGTATGGTCCAAAGAAAACTTTCATTATTTCTGTCTCTGTCTCTCTATCTCTTTCTCTCTTTCCCTCCTTCCCTCTCTCCCCACTCTTCTCACTCTAGTAAGTTATTGGTGGGTAAGAAGTTGGATATGGTACAGGCAACTGTTACATCATATGAGAACTGAAAATTTTAAGCAAGACGTGTCCTGAATGCTGTAAAGCTGGGAAATGGTCAGAAACATTAGCAAGTCTTAAGGTATTTGGGGATGCTTCTATTTTTAGAGTATGGAAACTTATTAAACATTTTTTCTGTTCATTTGACTACTACACAATGCAGAACATTCTCACTTTATTCTTTCAGCAGAGAAATTTTGAGAAAATGCTGATGTAGGGTGCTACCCAAGGACTTTTAAATAAATATGAAGTTTAATTCAATTGTTTCCTTAGAGAGAAAGACTTATTGCAAAAGCCAAAGAAAATCACTTACTAATCCAAAACATACCAAAACCCAGAAAAGTAGAAACCACAGGGAGAGGGCTTGGTAAGAAGAGTTGAAGTATTTGGACTGGGATAATTATGAATGTGAAGTGGTGCTGTGGAATTCCTTCATTCAATTTTTCCTAAAATAATGATTCTTTACATTTTTTTTGTTTGTTTTAACCAGGAATGAGTAAGGTAGCTTCCCTGTCAAGGAAATTCACAATCAAGAAAATTTCTATTTGTATCAAATCTGAACACCCAGAATAAATTGGATTTCTTTTTTGAACTGTGACTAGATCATGTTATTCTTTATACATTATTAAATAATGTATGACTTATTGAATTATTATTTATACATTATTAAATTATTATTTATACATTTATAATTATTGTTTATAATAATATAATTATTATTTCTATATGATTAAATAATGAATTTAAGAATAAAGTGTAAGAATACCATGATTCACTAGTGCCTTCTGAATAACTAGAATTTTCAAAAGATGGAGTTAGGAATTGGAGAGATAATACAGTGGGAAGGCATTTACCTTGTATACATTAACCAGGGTTTGATCCCCAGCACCCCAAATGCTCCCGAGCACCTCAAAGAGTGATCCTGGAATATAGAGTCAGAAGTAAACACTGCCAGGTGTGACCTAAAAAATGAAAAAAATAAAGCAGGGAAGGGGACCAGTAAGGTAGTACTGTGGTTAGGGAGTTTACCTTTTATGTAGCCAAACTCGGTTGGATCTTTGGCATTACATACAATCCCCTGAGCCACAGAGCACAGAGTCTGAAGTAAGCACTGCCTAGTGTGCTTAAGCCCAAAAAACTTAAAAATATTTTTTTTAATTTTCTTTGTTTTTTTTAAATTTTTTAACAGTTACAAAAATGTTCATGTTTGGATTTCGGCCATACAGTGTTCCAGCACCCATTCCTCCACCAGTGCCCATTTCCCACCACCAATGTCCCCGATTCCCTGCCCTCTCCCCTAGCCTGCCTCCGTCACAGGTTCTCCATCTTTTTCTCTTTCTCTCTCTCTCTCTTTCTCTCTTCCCTCTCTTACATTTTGTGGATTGTAATACATATACTTAGAGGTTATCATGTGTATCTTTTTGCCTGTATTTAATGCTAAGTTCTATGTGGTAATAGACTTTTGGCAATTATTGGCACACTGTTCCTTTCTCTGTCTTACCTAATCTCTGCTCCCACACGTTTGTGGTAATTTACACCTTTGACAAGACCTCCTGATCCACGTTATGCCTGACCTTGGATATTTGTATCATTATATATATATATATATATATATATATATATATAGAGAGAGAGAGAGAGAGAGAGAGATAGATAGATATAGATATTTTTAAAGGAAAGATGGCATTATTATAAGGAATCTAATAGATTGGCCAGCAGTGTTTTAGCTTCATGGAAAAACAACATTATTTCATATGATAAAATAGTAGGAGATGTTTCTATGTTTTCTTCCTTGGAAGGACCCATCCCACCCATCCTAGAGGCCCCTTTCAACAGCGGGAATCCTAGATTGCTCCCAATTGCTTTGTGAACTCATCCTTATGGGGAACAGGAGGTAGCATAGTTTTCTTGTGCTGAGCATTGCTGCGGAGGCCCTCCTGATAATGCTGTTCCCTTTGTAGGCACTAACTGCCAGCCTGGAGTCAATGTCAGGACTTCCAAAAGCAGCAAAGTCTAACCATATTTTGTGTCACCAACGTTCAGAATGGTTTACATTTAAGTTAGACATGGAAACAAGCAGCTCTGTCTTCGGTGCTTCTTTCCTGGCAAACCTTTCTTATCTTAATCCTCAAATATAGGTCTGTATCTACAGGAATATGAGGGATAGGGAATAGGTACTTCTTTCCCTCTAAGCCCATTATCCAAGGTTTTCTTCCTCAGGGCCAGACATGTTTTAGACTAGTCTTGACAGATCTTTTGCATCCGAGGTGCTTTATTCAGCACAACTGCCATGTTTCACTTGATCACTTTATCACTTGACATCCCGTTATTCATCGATTTGCTCAAGTGGGCACCAGTAACATTTCCATTTGACCTTATCACGTGCCAGTGTAGCCCAATGGCATCTGGTTGCTTCAGGAATACAAAGAGCCTCAAACCGTTCCTTCAGGGTCTTGACAAGGAAGTCTGACCATCTTGTAGGTGGGAAGCCACATGACCTTTTGACATCCCGTGGGATCCAGTCGGTAACAGCTCTAGTCCAGCAGTAGTCTCCTGTTGCAGGACTCCTTTAAGGGCATTTGGCTCAAAACATTAGCATACTAAAGGGCCTAGGTGAGGTGCAGGGAGGGATTATCTAAGGACATTTAACACCCCCTGCTTTCCATAACAATGGGAGGAAGGCCTGAGTTGCATGGGTATAAACTAGCCGGTTTTCACTCTCCCCGCGCTTCTTTGGGGGCTGTGGCTCGCTGTGAGCGGTCGCCCTGCTTGGAAGTGTTCTCCTTTCCCAAAGCTTTTGCACGTGGTGGTCGCCATCTTGGCCTACCACGTGGCTGGGGTTCTAGCCTGGAATCCTAAGCATCGGGTTTTTCCTTTTGCTGATTTGTATGCCTGAACCTGTGATAAGTAAAGTCTTTTAAAACCTCACCGGATCCCTAAGTGTTCATCCATTCCTCGCCAGCTTCGGAGGTAGAAGGGAACTTCGCTTCCCGGCACTGTCGGGACCCGGCGGAGCGCCCGACAGTCTCCAAATCGCATTACATGTCCAGCCCATCTGATTTTCGATGCCTTGGCAAACTGCCATGTTTAGGTAAGTTTTATTGATTTCAAATTCCTCAATGTTAACACTTCAGTTCAATATTGAGTGCTTTAAATTTTTTTTGTGATCCAGAGTCTTGCAGACGGCTCGGGAGGCGGGAGCCTGGCTCGCGCCGGGCCTCAGCTGACTATGGAACCCCGAGGAGGGCAGATGGGCTTTGGGGTGGGCCCGCCGCCTCCGGGGGTCCCGGAAGCAGCCGGATGGGACTCGTCCACCACACTAGCCACCATTTTCGTTGTCCAGACGGCTGGGAAAATGTCCCACGACCAGAGGACCAGCAAAGCCGGTTCGAGCCCAAGTAGGCGGCTCCAAGAGGCGGGAAGCACTGGGAAGTCGCCAGACGGAGGCGTGGTCACCCCTTCCCCCTCCATCGTGACGGAGCCCGGTTTCCCGCCCAGGAAGCCGCTGACGGGCCCGGCATCCAGAGTCTTGCAGACGGCTCGGGAGGTGGGAGCCTGGCTCGCGCCGGGCCTCAGCTGACTATGGAACCCCGAGGAGGGCAGATGGGCTTTGGGAGTGGGCCGTCGCCTCCGGGGGGTCCCGGAAGCAGCCGGATGGGACTCGTCCACCACACTAGCCACCATTTTCGTTGTCCAGACGCTGGGAAAATGTTCCACGACCAGAGGACCAGCAAAGCCGGTTCGCGCGGCGCGCGGCCACTAGGGTGGTGAAACAGTGATGTTTTTTTGGTACACTGCATTCCGCGAACAGCAGGAGGGTTTGCTGAGAGGGAGATATACAGAGGAAGGAGATGACATATAGAGCATGCTGGGTGGTTGGGATTCGGGAGGGGGAGGGAGACAGGGCGTTGGTGATGGGAGATGGGTTCGGGTGGAGGGTGCATCTTGGAACCCTGTGGAGCCAGGACTCCACATGAGCATCCTTCATTTAAAAAAAAGGAGAAAAGGTGGAATAAATAAATAAGTAAATAAATATCTGCAGGGCTAGCCACAATGTGTAAAAGAAGAGGGAGAGAGATGCAGAGATAGAGAGAAAGAGAGGAAGCAGGGCTACCTGCTATTAAGGCAGCCTGGGGGTGAGTGGGATGGGGTGGGGGTACATTGGTGGTGGAAATGGGGTACTGGTGGAGGGATGGGTGCTGGAATACTGTATTACCAAGAACCAATTGCACCTTTGTAATTGTATGTCTCACGGTGGTATAATAAAGAATAAAAAAAAATTTTTTTTTTTGTTTTGCTTTTCTTTTTGGGGGTCACACCTGGCAATGCTCAGGGGTTTCTCCTGGCTCTTCACTCAGGAATTACTCCTGGCGGTGCTCAGGGGACCATATGGAATGTGGGGGGATCGAACCCGGGCCAGCACAGGCTGGCCACGTGCAAGGCAAACACCCTACCCTCTGGACTATTGCTCTGGTCCCAATATTGAGTGCTTTTGTACCTGGTTCAGACACAGCAGATAAATATTTATTGAAATGAAAATGGAGCATACTCTGCCTAGCACTGTGAGAACTTGAAAGTAATCAAGATTTGATTTCTCCCTTCAAGCAGTTATATCTGAAAGGAAAGACAAAGAAAGGAGTCATAATCCCCATTGTTTAACTAGAGACATGAATGAAATATTCTGGAAAGAAACTCAACTTTGATAGCCAGAGAGATAGTTCAGCGGGAAGGGGATCCTGTATCACCTCTCAAGTAATGCCAGGGGTAATTCCTGAGTGCAGAGCCAGAAGTAAGACTGAGTGCTGCTAGGTGTGGCTAACTCCCCATTCCCCGATTTTTTTTAAAGAAGCTGAACTTCAGGTTCAAAGAGATAACACAGAAGATAGGATGCTTGCTTTGCATGTTACCAACTCAACTTTGATCCTCAGCACCCCATATGGTCTCCTGAGCACCGCCAGGATGATCCATGAGTGTAAAGCCAGGAGTAAATCCTGAGCACCTCAAATATGGCCCCAAAACAAAAAAAAACAAAAGAAGAAATTTGTTAGGTGTGATAGTCTGCAGAGACTCACAGCCATGGGGCAGAGCTGCTACTGGCTCTCCCTGTGCCCAGCTGCTCACGAGGCGCCTGGAGGGATGGCGGATTCTAGTCCTGCCCTGCCACCCCAGCAGAACCTGCAACAAGCCATACGAACCCCCACTCCATGAGGGCGTCCATTTTCCACATCCGGACTCCCCCTCGTCAGAACTCCATGCAGCAGACCAGCCTATCACAGCCCAGCTCATCGAGATCCACCCTGCAGCAGTCTTTTTTAAATCCGGCCCAGGTATGCTGATCCAGAGACTCACAGACATGGGGCTGAGCTGCTACTGGCTCTCCCTGTGCCCAGCTGATCATGAGGTGCCCCGGAGGGGATGGCGGGTTCTAGCCCTGGCCTGCCACCCCAGCAGAGCCTCACAACAAGCCATATGATCCCCCACACTCCATGAGGGCCTCCATTTTCCACATCCAGACTTCCCCTTCATCAGAACTACACCCAGCAGACAAGCCTATTATAGCCCTGCTCGGCGGCCAAGTGGCCGCGCATTTCATCAATAAATCTGGATTTAGAGATGACTACAAGAGTATCCTACC
Source organism: Cryptotis parvus (assembly GCA_021461705.1). Lineage (NCBI taxonomy): Eukaryota > Metazoa > Chordata > Mammalia > Eulipotyphla > Soricidae > Cryptotis > Cryptotis parvus. The sequence continues at coordinate 91,475 of JAJIBD010026172.1, read as the reverse complement.
CACACGGCAGAGCCTGGCGGGAGCTACCCGTGTCGTATTTGATATGCCAAATACCAGTAACAATTATAGACCTCATTACCATGACCCGATGGAACGGTTTGAGGCTCTTTATGTTCCTGGAGCAAGCAGGTACCCTTGGGCTCTACTTGCATGAGACAGGACATATGGAGATGTTACTGGTGCCCGCTCGAGCAAATCGATGATGAACAGGAAGACAGTGATACAGTGATAGACAGTGATAGTCTGCCCCGCTGCTATTCTGCAACCATTTGGCAACAGCATGTGTTAATCTGATTTTCTTTTATTTTTAACATTTTTAAATATGTGTGTGTGTGTGTTATATCTCTTGTATTGCTTGTCTTCCCATTGTTCATTGATTTGCTCAAGGGAGCACCAGTAACATCTCCATATGTCCTGTCGAGTGCTAGTGTAGCCCAAGGGCATCTGCTCGCTCCAGGAACACGAAGAGCCTCAAATCATTCCTTCAGGTCTGTATGCAACTCAACAAAAAAATAATTAAACTAAAACCTAGGTAAAGAACTAGAATAGACTTTTCTCCAAAGAAGATATACAACAGTCAAGAAGCACGTGAAACAATAGCCAGAATCTAGAAACAACCAGAGTGCCCTAGATATATATACACATTATATTTTAGGAGATGCGTAATATATTTTCTCAGGCCGTTTTTAGCACATACGCTTGTCATGTCAGGTCATCTGGACCCATTGTTCCTGCTAATGACTAATAAAAATTTTAATTTTTTGCATTTGCTGCCCTCCATTCATCTGTTCATTGGGTGACAGACATTGAGTTACTTCCCTCTATAGCCTGATAGTTTTGCTGTCACTATTTCCATACAAACTTCTGTGTAACATTACCCAGCCTTCGAACTTCAAGGTCATATCATAATTCTGTCTTTTTAAGGGCACTTCAAACGGTTTTGCATAGCAATTGAATCTAATTTTACAGTAATAAGCAAAGGAGCCAATTGCTCTATAGCTTCTCCAATACATTTCAGTTCTATTATTATTATTATAGATTTTAGTATTATTGCCATTTCAGTGAAGTAGTGTCTCATGCTGCTTTTCATATGTGTTTCTCCAATAACTATTAATATTCAGATCCTTTCCAAGTGCTTCTTTTTTATTTTATTTTTTTACAATTACAAAGATATACAGTTAAAAAGTTCATATTTGGGTTTTGGTCATACAGTGTTCCAGCACCCATCCCTCCACCAGTGCCCATCTCCCACCACCAATGTCCCCTGTTCCCTCCCCCATTCCCCAGCCCACCTCCATGGCAGGTTCTTTATTTCTTTCCTTTCTTTCTCTTTCTCTTTTCCTTCCCTTTCAGACTATGGATTACAGAACATACATTAAAGGGTTGTCATGTGTATCTTTTGCCTGTATTTATTGCTCAGTTCTAGGTTGGTATTAGTACCCTCGACAATTGTTAGCACACTGTTCCATTTTCTGTCTTACCTAGCCTCTGACTCCCACACGTTTGTGACAATTTCCAACTCTGACAAGACCTCCTGATACAAGTTTCACTCGACCTTGGATATTGGTATCATAATATGTACATATAAATTTATGTCATGCAAATAAATGCAGTCATTCTATGTATGTCTCTCTCCTTCTGGCTAATTTCACTCAACATGATCTCCATGTCCATTCATTTATAGGCAAATTTTATAACTTCATTTTTCCTAACAGCTGCATAATATTCCACTGTGTAGATATACCAAAGCTTCTTCATCCAGTCATCGATTCTAGGGCACTCTGGTTGTTTCTAGATTCTGGCTATTGTTTCACGTGCTTCTTGACTGTTGTGTATCTTCTTTGGAGAAAAGTCTATTCTAGTTCTTTACCTAGGTTTTTAGTTTAATTATTTTTTTTTGTTGAGTTGCATACAGACTAAAGTTTTATCAGATATATGAATTCTGAATGTAATGCGATTTGGAGACGACCACTGGACTAGAGCCGTTACCGACTGGATCCCATGGGATGTCAAAAGATCACGTGGCCACCCACCTACAAGATCGTCAGACTTCTTCGTCAAGACCATGAACGAATGGTTTGAGGATCTTCGTTTTCCTGAAACAATCAGATGCCATTGGGCTACACTGGCACGAGATAGGGTCAAATGGAAATGTTACTGGCGCCTCTCGAGGAAATCGATGAACAACTGGATGTCTAGTGATCTAGTGATGAATTGTGAATATCTGATTCAAGATTCTTGATTTTATATGATTCTTTAAATGAATACCAATGTTTTTTAGATATTCAGGCATTATTGTAAGAAGACCAGATGCTTTTGACTTCATATTTAAACACATATGGAGAAATGTGTTTAAATACATATACGCAGCTTATACATAAATATATAACAATAGTAAGCACCAAGGTTAGCATTAAAAACTTCAGTAAACTCGGGTTCGGGATGTGGATTGGGGAGGGAGAAAGTAAGTCAAATGTTTAAAGCTAATAGTAGAGGAGGGAAAATTTATTTAAACTATGGAAATTACTTTTCTGAAAGTCTGTATATAAAATCTAGGGGGGAGAACAGGAATAAAGATGAAAACTTTTGAATAACCATGATGACTTTTCAAAATTTTTTATAATCATTTTTATTTTCAGTTGAGGTTAGGTAGCCACAAGACAAAATGAAAAGAAATTTAAATTAGCACATATATTTGGGTTTGAAGTCTCATTTTATAATACAAACACTTTAGCTTAAAAGAACTATTGGTAAACCAAATGTGAATTTCCAATACTACTGCTACTAAGAAGAGAGAGGAGGGGAAAAAATGAATGAGCCTAGTGAAAGCCATTCTTCCTAAACAGATTGCTGAGTGGTGTACAGATGGTTGAATCTTCCTGTTGAAATTTGCAGATAAACAGTAGATCCGGCAGCTTTTAGAGCTGCCAGCCAAATGAAATATGATTACCTCCATATGATCTGTATCAACCCCAGCTAGTAAAGTTACAAGTAATGTTCCCTTAGTTCTCTGACTATGTGTACTACTGAAGAGATGTCAGATGTTTGTTTTTAAATCAAAGGTACTTCATTCATACCAATAGACACAGACCAAAAAGACAAAACAACCTGCAAATGTACTTTTGCAGTTAACGTCTATAGAATGATGCTTTTTTAAGAGGGAGGAAATGACTCATATGTATTTAAATATTTTGGCCAACTGTCTAACATTTAGTTTTTACTGTAGTAAATTATTGTTGCTAATACCCATGTGTTATTATCACTTACAGTTTCTCAGATGTCACTGGTGAAAGAATTTAGGCTGTATGTTAAAGGCAGGCAATGAGGGAATTACTTTCTATTTGCTATGGAAAGAACAAACCATCTTCATGTCTCCCAGTAGCACCCCTCATAGAGAAGCTCAGTAATGCTGCACAACTGACTTGATAGAATTTTAACTGCCAGACCCTGGGATGTGACCCAGCATTGGGGCCCTGGATTTCAGCCACAAAAAATAAGTAAATAAAAAAATAGAAATAAATTTAAACAATGAAGAAAATGAAATTGCTTTTTAAGAAAAGCAATGCAAGGTATAAATTTAAATAGCTACACAAAGGAATAGTGAACATGATTCAGGTCCAGGACCTCTGAGTACAGTAGTAACTATTGAACAAGACCTTGCCTTCTGTTTTTAGGCATAGCAATTAAACCCAGCATGAATGAATTTGCTCGAAGCTTGTACTTCCGAGATCACAGTTGTGGATCTGATGATGAACTACTTGGGGCGGGAAACCATGTTTAGATGGCGGCACTACTATGTCATCGTGTCAATTCCAATAGAAACTTTCTTCACAAATAAACTGACAAAGCGTTGGTGTTTAGAGAAGAGGAGAAATGGTTAGTGGCAGGAGGGAATGGTAAAGCTACTGTCTGAAGAAATAAATAATACTTTGCATTCATCTTTTCCCTGGGGTGGGGGAGATAAAATACTAATCTTCTGAGCACACCCAAATTAACCGATAGGGGGAAAAGAAGGGATAGCTAACCATCACTACGCATGGTGATGTAGCTATATATACTCCCAACACAGTGAAACAAATTGCAATGCTTCGAGAGATGCTTGGTGAAAAAAATAAGGTTTTGTTGGGGGAGGGAGGTATGCATAGAGTTATTTTCCCTCTGCATTTGGTCCTGGCCAGTAGAACAACGAAAATAATGTCTGGCTAGAGCTGTTACAAGGTATCCAATGTGCACATTTCCTTGCTGTGTGTGAATAGTATTGCCGTGGGGTCTGTAATGTGGCCTTAGCAGAAACATCCGTGATTCTCACTATCTCTGCTCCTCTCTAAAGACTGAGAAACCAAGCGAGCGAGATGCAAAAATTCTTCACAACCCTAGACTCAGGTTGACTTCTGACTCCTAGACCCCATCAGAATGGTCGCTAGAGCCTTTAAAAATAATCCCTGTTGCTTTAATGGGGCCAGCACCTGTCGTCTCAGCTTCCGAAAAGGAAATACTATTAATTTCGCCTTCATCCAAGTTGAATTTCGAGTCTGTCCGAACCTTGCTTTCTCCCCAGCTGCAGCTGTCTACACCACTAGTGCCAACACGTCGAACAGAGAGGCACCTTTCTGCAAGACTCCAATAAGCCACAACGACCAAAATACGTGAAGAAAGAAAGAGCAAATGACGTCAAGCGTGCAGACAGCAACCACATGGGTGGTATCTTTCCCACCTCTTCGTTGTACCTATGGCTCCGGGCCATGGCCTGAGCCTGGGATCATAGCCACGGAACTCCAGGTTCTTCCGAGGCCGGGTCTGACGGCTTCCATTTGAAATATCTCAGGAGATGAAAGCCCAGGGGGCAGTCGACCCGACCGGTAACTTATTTTCTCCGGATATTTCCAGAAGAGAGCCAAGTGATCAGTATGGGAGATCTTCCACAAAGCAAGCTTACTTGGCTTTGTTTTTACTCCCTCTGTGCCTTTTGCACTCCCTTCCGCAGCGCCACCGCATGCGCTCCCTCTAGCGCACAGCGCCCAGCCCGTGGCTGCAAAGCTCCTGCAGCACCCGCGTCCGGCGCTCCGGGAAGTCCAGGAGGGCGGGAGCGCGCAGTACGCATGCGCGCCCGGGGAGCCCCGGCTCTCAAAAGGGGCCCCGCGCCGGCAGCCAAGTCCGGGAGCGCTAGCGCCAGGCGCAGCAATCTTGCGAGCCTGTGGCCGGCTACCGGGCCCCGCTTCTCCCTGGGGACTGGACGCTCGCTGCAGAGCCTCCAGCGACACGCACCTCCCGAGGGCGCGTCGCTCGAGGCATTGGGAGAGCGGGACCCAGATTGCGGGGCGCCCCGTGGGAGCGAGCGAGCTGCAAGCCGGAGAGGCGGAGCAGGGGGGGCCGGGGCGAGCAGCCCGCCTGGACCCGTGCCCTGTAGCAGCAGCGGCTGCCGCCTGCCGCGCAGCCCTCGCGCTCCTGGACGGCTGTGTGAGCGGGGCCACACTCGGCGGAGCCATGCGGACCGAGTTCCGAGCAGGCGAGGCTGAGCTCCGCGGATCGCTGCACTTGCTGCCGGGAGCCCTGCGCGCGCTGCCCGCCTTCCCGGCTCTTTTGGACCGCCCGAGAGGAGACTAAAAGCGGGGAGTCGTGCAGGGCGCGGGACGCTTCAGGTCTGAAGCGCAGCGGCGGACCCACCGGAGTGAAGTCCCTGCGGGGATTCGCGGGGAGCCTCGGGTCGCGGCTGCCGCCTCCGGGGACTGCGGGACTGTCGCCCCGAGCCCTCTCTGATCGTCCCCCTTCGCGCGTTTACCCCTCAGGGAGGCCCCTTCTGAGCTCGCAGCAAACCGGAGAACGGCGATGGCTTAGGAGACCGCGGTCCAGCCGCGCGGACGTCGTGGCGCAGAGGACTGGCTGGCGCGGACAGACGACCCCAGAAGGATTCTTCAGCGAGGAGGTCGCCCTGGGCCTGGCTCTCCGGGCGCCGATAGCCCGGGATCCTCCCTCGTGCGTTCCTGAGACGCACCGGCCGGGCCAAGGTGTTGCCATGTGGGGCGAGCCCCGCTCCAGCGCCCTCGCCTCGGGGAAGGCCCGCTCGCTCTTGCAGCTGCTGCTGGCGGCGCTGCTGGCGGCGGGGGGCGCGCGCCAGCGGCGAGTACTGCCACGGCTGGCTGGACGCGCAGGGCGTCTGGCGCCTCGGCTTCCAGTGCCCTGAGCGCTTCGACGGCGGCGACGCCACCATCTGCTGCGGCAGCTGCGCCCTGCGCTACTGCTGCTCCAGCGCCGACGCGCGTCTGGACCAAGGCGGCTGCGACAACGACCGCCAGCAGGGAGCCGGCGAGTCTGGACGGGCGGACAAAGACAGCCCCGAAGGTTCAGCAGGTAGGAGGGGCTAGAAGCAGAGCGCAGACCAACGGGGAGTAACGAGGGGCACTGTCTGGCCAGCCGGGAAGGGCCAGAAGGTGGTGCTGACGTTCTGGCCTAGCCATGGGTTTCTGTCATTCGGTTCACCAGTCAACTTCCCTGGGCCTCAATTTACCTTTCGGTTAGCTAAAGCGTTGTCTGCCTTGTAATAATTTTGCAGGAAAAACCTACATCTAAGACAATCTAAATACCTGGCCAAGTGCTTCAGCGTCTCTTCCCATGTCTCATTTCCTTAGGAGTTAATTCTAGGAAAGGTTTATGTCTTGGGGTACCCAAGGAACAGCTGACAGTGCATCATCTGGCCAGGGAGCTGTGGGATCTCTACTGCAGAGGTGGCCCGACCTTGCCTGTGGCTGGTTCCCGTTACCACCTGAGCCCCCTGGAGGCATCTCTCCCGATCATGGTTGACAATTTACTGGCAGGGCCTCTGTGCCCTGGACCGACTTCGTCCAACCCAGAGTGGGTGCAACATCAGAACAGTGCCTGTACGGACTGGGCTCTCTGTGGCTCTCCACTGCCCTAACAAATTGCTCAACAGTCAGCAAATCAAGCCCATCAATGACTGCCAAATTCCACAGAATTTCCCAACCTGCCTCCTTCTGGGCTGCGCACAGATACGTGGGTGCTGAGGACGTGGTTTAGGTGCTGTGGGGGTAGAGATGAAGCAGCAAACACGCCACCCAGGAGCACATCCTGGTGTGTGGCGGTAATGTGAATGAAGGCCAGAACTTTCTGCTGGTGGTTTCGCTGAGGTTGGCACTCCTCTGTTTCCGTGTGGACGGAACTTCCCCAAGCCTTGGGAAGAGGGCGTTTTTTCCAGTGCAGTCCTGCTTTGCTTTCGAAGCTTTTTCATTCGTGTGCTTCACTTATGGCTCCTATACTCTGTATCTAAGAGAGGAGAACAGAGGGTAGTCCCCAGAGAACGTGCCATCTTGAAATGCCTGCTCAGCTTTGCAGGGTGTGTGGTCGTGGCCGGAAGCCCAGAGAGGGAGCCAGAAGCAGGACCACTGCCTCTATGGGGAAGCATCATAGACCTCTGAAAAGTTGGCAGGATCACGGCTAAGTCCGGAGGCAGCCAGCACCTCAGTTCTGCTGATGCAAGAGGTGCTGCCTCATCCTGCCTTTATGTCCTCTCCCTCCCCCTACCTGTTCTGTTCTTAATGTGTCCTCTCACCACAGTGGAGGACAGCATGCCCAAGTAAGTGGTACTGATAGTAACCTCACATTTACCCCTGTGCAGCTATTTATGCCTCCAATTAAAAATCCTGGAAACAGAACAGTTACTGCTTACCAGAACTCATTATGCTGACTTAGACTCGTTTCAGCTAATTTTGGCTATAGCATTTGGGATATTTTTTCTGTGCTTTACTAGTGTTTTACTTCTAGGTAGCATATTTGGAACTGGTTTTTAATTGAAGGAGTTAAATCTTTATGACATGCAGGGGAAAAAGCCCAGCTCTGAGCACTGGGGTTAAGGGTAATGAACTTGAAGTGAGAATGCAGTTGGAACTGACTGCTGTTAACCCAGCTATGCTGCGACCTGTGGCATGTGTCTGCCGGTGTGTGCATAAGATACATTTCCTCCTGTCTTGTAAGATAGATTGTATTCTAGGCATGCACACATTTCTGCTCTGAACACATTAAAGGTGAAGAAAATTTCCTATCAATCCCCTTTTAGGGGGCGGGAAGACAGTTAGGGGTGGTACTTGGGCTTCTGGCTCAGTGCTCAGGGATCCCTCCATACCCACCCTATGCAGTCCTGGGGAGCAAACTAGAGTTGGGTGCTTACAAGGCAGACAACTTCCCCATTGCACTCTCTGTAGCCCCATGCCTTCTGTTCATGGATTTGACTTAAAATACATTTGGATTTCTCTGTGACTCCTGGAGGGATTGCTTTGGACACTCAGAGCCTGGCTGAAAAGGCAATTGCCACAACGGACACAGAGAGGGCATTTCACAAGTCTGCCCTCAAATAGTTGGCCTCTCTTCTTTTCTAGGTCCTACCCTGCCCTTTGTGCTGGGACTGTGATTTTCTAAGATCTATGAACACCATGTTCTGGCCTTCCACATTTTCCAATCAAGTAATCAAGGCGATGGGCAGGAAAATATCCAAAGATGTAGGTTTTCTGGGGGCACTCTGCAGAAGAATTTTCTTCATACTTCTTCCTGTCTGTGGTATATTTAACCTCTGTGGTTAATATCGAAGCCCTCTGTGGCTATCCCTAAGCTTTTAAGTCACCACATTTTAATGGATTTCACTACTGATGGTAGGGGAGCTTAATTTTGGGGTTGTCTCCCTAGTAGTTCTCTGGGGGTTGGGATCTGGGGCCCAGTTCTGTGGTACTTTACCCCAACTGTGCCAGGCACCCAAAGAGTCATAAATATAGGTCCTCGGAGGACCATGTGGTACCTAGGATCAAACTCGCTGCCAAGTATCTTCTCCAGCCCTTTGAGCTGTCTCTCCTCCATGTGAGGTTTTGCTTTCCTTTATCCTCTTAATTTCAGTTTTTAGAATAAAACTCACATGGTAGTTAAAGCTCTGTGGCCATTGCTTGGCACTCGGCAGGCCTTGCCTGCAGTGCACACGAAACCTATATTGGAGATCCAGGCCCCCAGCCACGTCCACCTCCCTGCTTCAGTACCTTCTTGGCCCACAGCATGCAGCTTCCTCCTGGAACAATGATCTGGTTGCCGCCGGCATTTGTTCTTAGTAGGTTGGTGCATGCTGAGCCTGGGATAGCTGCTGTCCACTGCTGTCTACACAGACCACTTCACCTTGCCCCGCTCAGCACCCTATGGCAGGCCTCTACCACCCAAAGACTACACTTGAGCATGGTAGGAGCATGCAGAGTGTTTGAGTTTGAATTTTTAACCCCTCTTTGACCTCTGTGTCTTATAGACCTTTTGCAGACGGTTGTGGTTGTAGTGTGACCTAACATTTTGCTCTATCTGCCTATCAAAGAAGAATACACACACAGAGTAAAAGAAATTTGCAAGGAATGTAAATAAGTCTCTGAAATAAAAAGAGGCTTTTACATAATGTAAGCTAATTTCTTTGCAATGCTACAACTAGTTATTAGGGCAGACTTCAGTATGGGCAATTAAGTAATTATAGGCATTTTACAACACTAGCAATCTGCAAACATGAGCCCATGTCTTTCCTAAATTGGTTCTTAGCCCCAATCACTACTGCAGTTGGGAGTCCAGTATAACTAGGGATGATTTTGCTTGGGGACTCAGGATTCTACCATACCTCTGGGGTCTACCACCCATGTGAGGCCTTGTCAAAGGGTGATGCTTCACTGGGGGTGCCGAGATCCTTGCATTATGGGGTTTGGTGTGCCCCACAACAAGAATCACAAGTGCCTTTCCTTTTCCCGTTCTCCAGTCCCCATCTACGTGCCGTTCCTGATCGTCGGCTCCGTGTTTGTCGCCTTCATTATCTTGGGCTCCCTGGTGGCTGCTTGTTGCTGCAGATGCCTTCGTCCTAAGCAGGAACCCCAGCAGAGCCGGCCCCGGGTGGCACCCGTTTGATGGAGACTATTCCCATGATCCCCAGTGCCAGCACCTCCCGGGGCTCTTCCTCCCGCCAGTCCAGCACAGCGGCTAGCTCCAGCTCCAGTGCCAACTCAGGGGCCGGGCACCCCCAACGAGGTCCCAGACCAACTGCTGCTTACCGGAGGGAGCCATGAACAACGTGTATGTCAACATGCCCACGAATTTCTCCGTGCTGAACTGCCAGCAGGCCACCCAGATCATGCCCCACCAAGGGCAATACCTGCACCCCTATGTGGGCTACACTGTGCAGCATGAGGCGGTGCCCATGACTCCAGTGCCACCCTTCATGGACAGCCTGCAGACTAGTTACCGTCAGGTGCAGGCTCCCTTCCCTGCCACCAACTGTGAGCAGAAGATGTACCCAGCTGTGACCGTGTAACTCAAAGGGCAGATGGGGCTCGGACCCCTAGTCCCCCTTGCCCTGACTTGGAAAAGCAGGAGGATTCTCCACCAGGAAGAGTCCGCTCTCATCTGTGATGTTCACAGTATGATTCCTTTGGACTTATTTGGCTGTCTGAATACACCACTCTCTGCATTAGCGGTTCAGGGTCTGTTTCATATCCTCCCCAGGCATGACTGGTTTGTGATGGAGATGCCTGTTGCCTAAAGTTGTCTGTGTTATTGCCGATGGTTGTTCAACAGGTCTACTTGAGCCCTTAAGTGCCCTTGAGGTATGACTATCCAAACAATTTTGTAAACTGAGGGATTTTATTCTCTCATTATTTCTTTTGCTTTTTTACTGTACAAGACAAGGACTCTCCCCTTTTATTCCTGGAACAATTTTCTTTAATAAAGCGCCTAAAATTCAGGGGAAATCATAAAAAAATGCAAACGGAAATTCAATTTTAACTCTATGAGATTAGGCTTTGATCTCAGAATTTCACAGGCACGTCTTAATTACATTGTAGCATATATATTGCCTATTTTTTTATGCTTTTTGTGGTCTTATTTTTTGTGTGTGTTTTTTTAAACTTCATGTAGAGATCTTATTACAAAATTATTTTCTGCACTGCAAAGAGACTGAAAAAATTGTGTAAGTACCTAAATATGACATTTCCAAACTCTGGGATCATTTCAGTCTTGCAGTAGTGGGTGGTGTAGTACTAAAACCGTGCACCACCTTTTTTTACTGTTGTTTCCAATCTCCTCTTTTACAGTGACATCTGGGAAGAAGTAATTTGATGTTTTTTAACATACCGAAAACTTAAATCATCTGCAATCTCTCCACCTTCTAATCTTCCCATGTAATAGAGCATGGCATTTTGCTCTGCTTAGCATTCAGACTCTTGTGTCAGGACCCAGCACTGTACAGTACAGGTAATTCCGGTTGTTACAAATGAAGATCACCATTTCTGCTTAGATCCAGGAAGAGCATTTTCTTGTTTTGTTCTATAAAAATTCAAAGGAATGTTTACAACGTGATTTCATAGTAGTGTTCTTCAGCAATAATCTGAGACTTGGGATGATACTTAAGCCACAAATACAATTTGCTCTGCAAATCATAAAGCTTTTATAGTCTCATCATCAAAAAGAGTTTATTTTCCAGGCAGTAGAGACTCTTTAAGTAACAAAAAATACTTTGCAAAGAAATACTGCCTTTATGCTCCTTCAAAGTTCATTCATAGTTTCCTCTCCTTTGGAGTCCTCAGCAAGCACTGCATTCACTGCAGCATTCTAAATTATAAAAGTTGAGTGGATTTGTGTATTTTCTACTTAAGTTTAAGAGTGTGCAAGTGAATATCCAACTGCTAGCAAAACCAGTATTTTTAATTTAACAAACAATTGTAACTATGGTCTGAGATATTTTGCACCTATATATCTATAGTTTTTCTATTTATCTCTCATCTACCCATATTGTGACTAAATAATGTAAATCTATTATTGGCAATTGGTATGAACAAAGATAATTTTTTAAAGTAACCAAAGGCAGGGGGATGTCATTTTACATAATAAATATTTTATGGTATGAATTCTTGGGATAGTTGGTTTTTATTCATTTTCATTTGACTTGGCAATGATGAATAATTCAGATGGTCTATTATAATAAATTCAAGTCTATTTTATAAGAGTAAAATTTCTATAAAAATAATAAATATTGATTTCAAGAACCAAGAGACTACTTTTAAAAATAAGAACCAAGGGCCTATCTTTAAAAATAAGCAATATCATTAAAAAAAAATAAGCAATATCTCGGAAGTTTAGATGTATAGTTCTTTGTGTCAGTTTTATGTATTCCATATTTTCTGTGTGCCAGTGTTATGTTATATATTCCATGAAAACTATTGAAAAGCCCAACAAGTCTGTTCTTTTGGCATTACTAGGGCATTTACAGGCTAATGTGTGTTTCATTTATTTTCCTTGGTGGGTAATTTTGGCTTATCTGAGAAGTAAAATTACTAGAAACCTTGAGATAAAAGGGACCCTAGAGGTCAACCAGCCTATGGATCAGCCAATATTATCTTTCTTTGGTAAAGAAACAGAAAGTAAATATCTTAGGCTTTGCATGCATATGTACTCTAGCTATGATTCCATGCTGCCATTGGTGCACAAAATTGGCTTAGAAGCTACGTGAACAATTGAACATGGGCCCTATTCCAGTAATACCTTATAGAAGGAAGCTGACATAAGAATTTCGTAGTTTCCACATTGATCAAGATCTCCTACTTACCATTTCCCCCTACGTACATTTAGCACTGTAAGGACTAAGCTCTAGTGTTTTCAAAATAAAAAATAAGGAGGACTTGTAGGGGGCCAGGTTTGGTCACTAGGCCACAGTTTGCTAATCCCTCATCTAGTTCATTCTAACCACACAGGAGTCCTTTGCCACGTTACTGAAACCCTAGAGCCAGAAGGATGAGTGTGCTGGCTTTTCCTAAACAGATACACATAACTTTTCTTCCTTTTTTATATGGTCACTAAATGTTATTATTAAAAAAATACAATTTAATAAAGGACTTTTTCATTCAGCGAATGCTAGTTTTCCCTCTCCAAAACATCACATCATTAGAGGCAATCTTAGATATTTTGAAATGTGGTTAAAACTGGAGAAATTTAGCTAACAAAGTAAAAACATGTTCAAATATGTGGTTTTTAAGTAAACCTTCATTAGGACCCTGAGATTAGTACTTTATAAAGTGTGATTTGCATCTGGAAGAAATGTTTTACTCTGTTGCAGAAAAAAACAAATCCTTACTAGTTAGCAAACTGCACATTTTCTTCTGTGATTAAACATTCTGTGTTGGTTGTTGATGGTTCCAGATAGCTTCTGAGTCTCTATGTACAGAACAGGACAGAAAGTCAGACTCTTTGATTGTAACAAAGAAGAAATAAGCCAGTTCTCAGTGTCTTTTAAAGAGCCCGAAATTACACATTTCCGATCATTTTTACTTGTCTGGGAGATTTAATTTAACAAGAATATCAACATCCTGAGTGACAAGAATATGTTGTGACAAACACAATTTGGTTTCACACGTTTACTCTGCAGCCTCTCCTTCAAACTGATCTTCCACTCACATTATCTTTCAAGATGCTTAATTATATTCCGTTTATGAAATCTACCTTTTCATTTATGATCTCAGTGTTTTAAAAAGAAAGTTTTTTAATTGAACCACCAAGAATTGCAGTTATTCATGATTGAGTTTTAGGCTTACAATCGTCCAACTCCAGCCCCTTCACTGTATTCTGTCTCTCCATTAAAGTTCCCAGTTCACCTCCAACCCCCCAGTCTGCCTCTATGACAGGCTCTTTTTCTTTTTCCTTTAGGCACTGTGGTTTACCATTACTGATAGGGTAATGGTAATGCATATAATATTTCAGTTTTGTGCTCTACAAATCTTTATTTGCTTCATATTTTGTGCTAATTACAGATGTAAGTTTCCTCCAGATGCATTTCCGAAGAAGCCATGAGAATTAGAATAAAATTGGTGGGGCTGCAAGTATTCAGAAAGAGACTAGGTACAAAGGAGAAAGTGGAAGCAGCAATGAGAGTTGGGATTGCAGAGTTTGGAATTATGTTCTCTCACTTCGGCCCTAGTTGAGTAAAACACATTAATCTTTTCTTTCAAAGATATTTTCTCAGTTTTCAGACTGCAGATTCACAGTGGTATTTTTTTATTGTAGTTTAATCAGTCCCCCCCCCACCCCCACATTTACAGGTTGGTAGGTTGAAAGGTTTAAATCCTGACTTCTATAACTGGTGCTAAGCTTCTCTAATTGCTGTTCTTAAGCTATTTAACTTCTATAGCCCCATGTCAGGTAACAGAACTGAATGGGGTGGGGGGGTACTGAGAAAATATGGTAATGTGCATGGTATTTCAATGCATAGCCACCAAAAATTATTCAAAATCAACCACAGAGTGTATCCAGGGTGTCTCTGGCAGTGTTCCTGTGTGTTGCATTTGTCAGACAAAAAGAGGTTGTGCTTGGAAAAGTTTAGGAAGCTTTGGTCCAATTCAGGAGTTTCCAAAGTGGTCAATACCACCGCTAAGGGCAAAACCAAAGCGGGTGAGTGGCGGAAGGTAGTAGCTTCTCAGATGCAATTGGGATTGTTTACATTTTTCTGGGCCGGAGCGATAGCCCAGCGGGTAGGGCGTTTGCCTTGCATGCGGCCGGGCTGTGCCAGCCTGGGTTCGATCCCCAGCATCCCATGTGGTCCCCCGAGCACTGCCAGGAGTAATTCCTGAGTGCAGAGCCAGGAGAAACCCCTGAGCGTTGCCGGGTGTGACCCTAAAAAAGCCAAAAAAAAAGAAGGTTGATTTTTTTTTAAGTTTTATTTTTATTTTTTACAATTACAAAGAAATACAATTAAAAAGTTCATATTTGGGTTTTGGTCATACAGTGTTCCAGCACCCATCCCTCCACCAGTGCCCATCTCCCACCACCAACGTCCCCAGTTCCCTCCCCACTCCCCAGCCCACCTCCATGGCAGGTTCTTTATTTCTTTCCCTTTCTCTCTCTTTCTCTTTTCCTTCCCAAGAAGGTTGATTTCTAGGAGTGCTAAAGTCTAGGAACCTCTATGTACAGACCAGCATACTTATTTTTCATTGCTTTCTAAATCCTTAAATGGAATGCCTACTTCTTTTCATTGGACTTCTGAATTGAGACCATCTTAACTTTGCCTGGTCTTCCTCTGGTCAGGAGAATCATGAAAATGGATGCTACAGATTTGGCTGCCCTATTAGATGCCTGGTCCACTGCAATCTCTGCCTCCCGGGGGTGAGGTGATTTTATTGGCATTGGGAGGGGGCAGAAGAATCTGACCTTATCATTCAGATGGAAATCAAGCTTCATAGGCAGCTTGTCTATCACTCCAGCCAAGAAAACACTCTATTGGCATTAATGGAAAACTGTACTTTTAGGATTTCAAATAAAATCAGATGCAGAATGATCTCTCTCTCATATGTGGGCTATAAAGTAACAGAGTAAGGGAGCAACAAATGAGCCACGGCGACAGAACTGGAGAGCTGGTCTGCAGAACTGAGCTCACGGGTGGTGGTGGTGAGGTCAGAGGGTCCCTGTGACATGGGTGAACGGAAGCAAACATTTGGTGGTGGGTATGGTGTTGGTCTGATGTATATAGGTGACTATCATTGATGGCATTGCAAGTCATGGTGTCTTAATAAAAATGGGGAAAATTACATTTTATTTAAGATTAGAATTAAATAGGTTTTTTTTTTTACTTTTTTTTGGGTCACACCCAGCAATGCTGGTTACTCCTGGCTAGCTCGCTTCTTTCTTTCTTTCTTTCTTTTTTCTTTCTTTCTTTCTTTCTTTCTTTCTTTTCTTTCTTTCTTTTCTTTCTTTCTTTTCTTTCTTTCTTTCTTTCTTTCTTTCTTTCTCTTTTCTTTCTTCCTTCCTTCCTTCCTTCCTTCCTTCCTTCCTTCCTTCCTTTCTTCCTTCCTCCCTTCCTCCTCCTCCCTCCTTTTCTTTCTTTTCTTTTCTTTCTTTTCTTTTCTTTCTTTCTTTCTTTCTTTCTTTCTTTCTTTCTTTCTTTCTTTCTTTTCTTTCTTTCTTTCTTTCTTTCTTTCTTTCTTTCTTTCTTCCTTCTCCTTCCTTCCTTCCTCCTCCTTCCTTCCTTCCTTCCTTCCTTCCTTCCTTCCTTCCTTCCTTTCTTTCCTTCCTCCCTTCCTTCCTTCCTTCCTCCTCTCTCTCTCTCTTTCTCTCTCTTTCTTTCTTTCTTTCTTTCTTTCTTTCTTTCTTTCTTTCTTTCTTTCTTTCTTTCTTTCTTTCTTTCTTTCTTTCTTTCTTTCTCTCTCTCTCTCTTTCTTTCTCTCTTTCACTCAGAAATTATTCCTGGCAATGCTCAGGGGACCATATGGGATGCCAGGGATTGAACCCTGGTGGGCTGCTTGCACGGCAAATGCCCTACCTGCTGTGCTATCACTCCGGCCCCTAAAATTAAATGTTTTAAAAATTAAAATAATGTGATCATGTTTCCATTTTATTTATTTCCCTTGCCTCTTAAATAGAAGGGGAAAGAAATCAAAGCTTCCAAGGAAGGTGCATAATCATGTATAAAAGGAACCCAAGGCACAGAGGTGGCAGGAACTTTTATAAAATCTAGGGAAATTCAAGGCCAGTACAGCTGGTAGGGTGCTTACCTTGCATATGACCAACATTGGTTGAGTCCACAGCATCCAATATGTTCCCTCAAGCACTCCATGAGTAACTCTTGAATTTAGTGCCAGGAGCCAGGAGTAACTCCTGTGCATCTCCTGATGTGGCTTCCTCCACCAAATAGCACAGAGGGTAGGACGTTTGCCTTGCATGCTGCCTACCCGGGTTTGATCGCCCGGCATCCCATATGGTCCCCTGAGCACTGCCAGGAGTAATTCCTGAGTGAAGAGCCAGGAGTAATCCCTGAGCATTGCCTACTGTGACCCAAAAAGAAAAAGAAATGAAAGAAAGTTCTAAAATTTAGAAAAAGTCGCTGAGGTCTTCAGAGGAGCTGCATGCTCATCATGTGGGAAGTGGTCTGGACTGGGACACTGGGAATGACACTCATTTTGTGCTCAATTTTGAGATTTCCCTTTCCGTTTCTAATGGCCCAGCCAAGGGTTGAGTAGATAGAGAACCAATTAGGGCACTGCCTTGCACATGGTCAACCCTTGCTCTATCCCTGGTACCCTATGATTCTCCTGAGCCCCATCAGGAATGATTCTAGGACACAGAGCCAGGAGCAGTTCCTTAGCACTGCGGGGTGTGGCCCCCCAAACATAACCGCCAGTGTAATATGAGGAGAAATGAATCATGCATACAAATGAGAAAACCAATCCTCATCACTCAGCTTTAATCCTCCTTTTCTTCTTCCTGCTTACATGTCAGAGCCTTGAGGGCCTGTCCATCCAGCCAGACTCTCTCACTCTCTCCTTTCAAAACAAGAGCTGGACATCAGCTTTTTTTTCACTCAGCCCATTCAGTCCCCAAATACTTAGAAAATGTCTTTTGCCTTCTGTAGTATTTGGTCTGAAGTGAAAACATGAATGTTATTGTGATTCAAGTACCTTTAAAGGGTTGGGTAAATGGAAGAATCAGCAATGATTAAGTTTTCCTGAAATTTATAGCAATGTGCTATGTTTCTCTCGTATAGATTTGCATTTGCTTTCTTTACCTTAAGCTCTTCTAATTGTTTATCAGTGAAAAGTGAAATAATAAAACTAGAAAAAAGTTGCCTATGTCGAAGGGTCGATATGATTTTAAACCTTATCTGTAACCCACAGCACCCTCACAGAATAACTTTGGGAAAAAGTCTTCTGTAGACAGCTGGCTGTGAGAGTCATTTTGCTTTTCATAGTTAAATCTTTGAATGCCTTCATTTATACCCACAGTTGAAAGAGCTAGAACAAGAAAAATTGAAATTTGTGTTTTCTGAAAAGAACTTCCAAATAAAAGATGATAAAAGGGTAAAAATTTTATCAGGGCAGCCTAAAGATCGAGTTTAAACATAAAACTTCAATTTAATTTCAACCACCTTGAAGTGTAGGTATTTCCATTCAGAAATATTATAGGTTACACAAGACATTATTTACTTAGTAGATATAATGGCTGTCAAAGATTGATTGCAATCTGTAACATGTATATAAAATCACACATGTGGATACATATGTGCACAGAATGATCACAGGAAAATTGGAAACAGAAATAACATATAAGCCTATCTCCTCCAGAATTGTTCTCAGTTCTTTTTCTTTTATTATACATTTATTAGTTCTGGTTTTGGAGCCCTGTCTGCTGGTGCTTGAGGGTTACTCCTAGATCTGTGCTCAGTTGGAGGGATCGCTCCTGGTGGTAGTTGGGAGACCATGTAGTAATGGGAGTCACAACTTGGCCTCTTGCATGCACAGATTGCTCTCAGCCTGCTGAGCTTTTGGCCAGTTCTGGTCTTAAGTCTTGACCCATTTTTTTGAACTGAATTTTTGATTGTAAGCTCAGCTTTATTTGCTTTATTTGTGATTGGTTCTATGTAGCTTCCTCTAGAAAAAAACAAATGCAAGGGGCCAGAGTGATGGTCCAGCGGGTAGGGCATTTGCCTTGCACGCAGCCAGCCTGTGCCTGCCCGGGTTCGATCCCGTCATCCCATATGGTCCTGGAGCACCGCCAGGAGTAATTCCTGAGTGCAGAGCCAGGAGAAACCCCTGAGCATTGCCAGATGTGACCCAAAAAGCAAAAAAAAAAAAGCCCCAAAAAAACCCACCAAATGCAAGTTAGGGTCCATTCTACCTAGTATTCTTCGTTAAGAGCCTGAGTCTTAGCACCAAGGTGCTAAGGTTCTCAGCAAAGGGGATTGACATTGATGACATAGTCCTGAGTGTGGAGTGGGAACACAGAAGTTGCCACAACACAGTGCTAGTGGCATCCAGTTGACTTTTATAGCCCACTTATCATTTCACTTCTGTTCAGATACTTCATCCTAGACTGAGAAACACACAATGTATATTAACAAATTTTGTCCAATATTTAGAGATCTTTCTCACAGAACTCACGTAGGAGTGTTTTCTTATTTTGGTTTCATTAACAAATGAGTTTTCCCTGGCTTAGTCTTAATTCCTTGTTTTTAGGTTGCCTAGGAGAATATTACAGGATCCCCTTGAGTCACTTCTACTCTTGGTGATGCCCTCAGTGGCCTGACGTGAGGCCCTATTTATCCTCAGGGTTCCTTGTAAATTCCCAAAGCAATTTATTGTGAATTTAATAAATTTACACCCTCCCATTGTTGCTTGTCCTGGTTCTTTCCATGAAGTCTTTCTGTTTGCCCCAGACATCTCTCTGAACCAATCAGGAATATAAATGGGATCATTTGGCATGCATTTTATAACATAGATGCAACTGTTAAATATTTAGGCAGAGAGAAGCAAAACACCCAAATAGAGGTCAGGGGTGTGGCTCGAATGATAAAGCACATGAGTTGTATGTGCAAGGATCCAGTTTGCTTCACAGTGCCACATGGTCTCCACGTGCCACTAGCTGTGACCTTCACAACAAAATAATCAGATACAAATATCCAATTAGAGCTCCATGCAGAGATGAGTGCTCTTCTGATCCCTGTCCCAGGGTCTTTGAACATACTGCTGCTACATCCCTTGCTGTGCCCTCTGGCTCTTGAATGCACCTGGAGTTATGAATAAGTATCACAGTAGTTTCTTCTATTTTTGTGGCTGTGTAGTCTTCTATCATCTGAATGTGACTGAAAATGACTTGCCTACACTCCTGTGAATGGACATTGGGCTAGTTTGGGTTTGGGCTATTGTTATGAGTCTTCTTAGGGACTTTGTTAATATGCCTTTGGAGCACAGAAGCACTTTGTTCTCTTGGGTGAATTCCAGGAGTGGATTGCTCCATTGTAGGATATATCTGTATATTTGCCTTAGAGGATATGGCCATTGTCAAACCAGTTATTCTTAACAAAGTGCACTTGTCTAAAGAATGAATTAAATAGGCATTAGGACCTAAAGGAACAAACTGGGACAAAGGTAGCAGTCACTCACCTCGGGTGAGAGGGATAATAGGAAGTAACTGGGAGCATTTGAATCTGGAAAGCAGGATTGGAGAGAATATACAAATATTAAAACACCTGACTTGCACACAGTTGACCTCCCTGTGCACCGCTCGAGTGATCCTTGAGGCACAGTAAGGAATAAGCCTTCACCAATTCCTGTGTTCTTCCCTCCTTCACCCCCAAAAATAACCTGGAAATTGCAACAAACACTGTCCTGGGGTTTTTCCTGGTAGTGCTCAGGAGACCATTCAATACTGAGAATCAAACATGGGCCTCCCTCCATACACTAAGCATGCTCTCAGCCCTCAGAGCTGTCTCACAGACTTCCGGAATGATCATGTAGTATTCCCCCCAGCCCCAACCCCCCACCTCCAAAGCCAGAATCTGGAATCTTAACTCCCATCACTTGAATCACTTGAATCCGTTATTCATCGATTTGCTCGAGCGGGCGCCAGTAACATTTCCATTGGACCCTATCACGTGCCAATGTAGCCCAATGGCATCTGGTTGATTCAGGATATGAAGAGCCTCAAACCGTTCCTTCAGGGTCTTAACAAGGAAGTCTGACCATCTTGTAGGTGGGCTGCCACGTGATCTTTTGACATCCCGTGGGATCCAGTCGGTAACGGCTCTAGTCCAGCGGTTGTCTCCAAATCGCATTATATGTCCAGCCCATCTGATTTTTGAAGCCTTGGCAAACGAGACAGCGTCCCTGATATGGCACTAAAATCTTTGGGAGGTGATTAAGGCATTAGGATGGAGCTTTACAGGGTAGTCACCATAAGGGGTATGAACCTAAAGAAGGGCCCTCCTAGAAGCTATGGCGATTCAGGGACACAGGGAAGAGAAGGCCCATGAGTTCTCGCCAGACACCGAATCCGCAGCACTCTCTACAAGTGTGAGAAGCCAGGAGGGATTTTTGTAAGACCTTTCCCCACCCCCATGACAGTATTTTGTTCAGATACTCCAAGCTGTGTCAAGTGATAGTTCCTTTAGCTTGCCCTTGCATAATAGAAGCCCCACAGGACTAGGCACCAGGTCCTTACTGCAAAGAGCATTGAGAGCCTTCTCCCCACCCCACCCCCAGGCAGAAGTTGCCAGCAATGCCTGATCTTGGTGACACTTGACTTGAACTGCAAAACCAGTTAGCACTTTTCCTGGGAAGCAGGGCCTCAGCAGATTTCGCAGAAAGGTCTCCAATTCTTGGCCAACTCTTTGGCTCTCTGGGGTCTCTGGAAATGATCTAATGTATTTGCCCTTGAGCACATGCAAGTTAACAGAAATGGGTTTTCTCTGGACCCTGAGAGAGGCCATCTGGGAGCTGATTTGTCGAATCCTTTCAAGGAAGAAGAAAACGTTTTCCTCAGATTGCAAGTGTTCTTTCCTGTGTGTATGCATTCTCACGTGTGTGCTTACGCAAATGTGATTCCAGCAGCCTCCTGTGGATGTCTGAAGAGATGTTTCCCACACCTGTGTTGTGTGATGTGATTCACAGAGCCCACACCAAAACTGGGTGATGCTGGAGGAGGCAACTCCCCTGGAACTTCTCAACAATCACATCAGAAGTGGAATTCTGTTAAAACATTAGCCCCTAACATGTCCCATAAATTTACTTGAAAGTTTTCTTGTTTTGGTTTTGTTTTCTTGGAGGCTACACCCCCAAAAAAAAAAAAAACTGGTGGTGCTCAGGGCTTGCTCTTGGCTCTGCACTCAGGGTCATTCCTGGTAGTGCTCAGGTGATGCTAGAGATGGGGCCCAGGATTTTTCCCATAAACATCTTTGTAGGTGATTGACAAGCAAATGTTCTCAGACACTGGGCAAAGGAACAAGTGAGCTGAATATCATTGTTTTAAAACAACAGGAGCTGATTCTGTTTCAGCTCAAGGTGGAGTCAGTTGAGAAGATAATTAGCTTATGCATGGGGTTACTAAAATTCTCTTTTAAGGAGGTATTTGCAAATCAAAGGTGACATCTCCTATCCCAGTCAGTGCTAGGTCAGCAGAATTTTAAACCAAACAAAATATAGACAAAAGCATTGTTTTGAAATTTGTGTGTGTGTGTGTGTGTGTGTGTGTGTGTCTGTCTGTCTGTCTGTCTGTCTGTGTCTGTGTTGTGTTGGGGGTGTCAAGAAGTTTCTGGGTAATTATTTTAAGACTATTTCCTATCAAAACACTTTATTAGCAAAATTAAGGGAACACAGATAACATTAAACTTTTCAAACAAAAATGTAGAAATTCCTGGGAGAGACCTTGCTCAATCCAAGGCAGCCACTCCAAGGAGTGGCTGCAAGCATCCATCAGTCTGGAATCTGAAGTGCAGAGTTCATTACACAAAAGAGGCAGACACCTATGGATGGAGGCTAGAGATGACCCCTCAACAGTTGTAACTCTTTTTCTTTATGTGCGTGGCCTACTTGAAGTAATAAACGACTGTTTCTGTTTGGGGGCTTCTAACTTTGGTAGGTTGAGTGGTTCATTTTGTTCTTTAGCAAGAGACTAGTCCAAGTCAACAGCTTATTGACTTTGTTACTGCCATGTCTGAAAAGATTCTGATGTGGAGTAGAATAAAGGCAGAAGGCAGCAGAGGCTGGGGCAGGCTCCTGGCAGGCACCCTATTGCTTTGATATACATTTCAATCCAGCACATTACATATGTGTATAAACATCTTGAAAATAAAAAGCAGAATTTGAATGTTGTTTCAAAGCATCTTATCCAAAGTTTTTTTTCTTTTGTTTGTTTATTGTTTTAAGACAGCCAGCTATTTTAAAGAACATGGCTTTAGGCAGGAACAGAGAGTTCACACTGTCTCCTGCTACTAATGGTCTCTCCATAGCTCAAGTTTATGCTGCTGGAGCATCAGTGAAGGATTTAATGAAAAAAAAAAAGAACCCACAGTAGCAATAGAGGTAGATTTTGTTTGTAGGTGCAACCATGAAATGGGGGAGGTTGGTATATAATTTTGCTGTTGTGTCAAATCATCTTTAGTTTAGGAAGAAAGAAAGAAGGGAAAAAGAAAGAATGAGGAAGGGATGAAAGAAAAAGAGAAAGAGAGAGAAAGAGAAAGAAAGAAAGAGAGAGAGAAAGAAAAAAAAAAGAAAGAAAGAAAGAAAGAAAGAAAGAAAGAAAAGAAACAGAAGGAACAAAAGAGGGAGGGAAGATGAGGAGGGGGGGAGGGTGGGGGATGGAAAGAAGGAAGGAGAAAGGAAGGAAAGAATGATAGCGAAAAATGAAATAAAAGCAATGGGGAAAGATAGGAAAGGAAAAGGAAAGGTAGGGGGAAGAGAGGGAACAGGAAGGATATGGGTGAGGAGGGAAGGGTGACTGGTCCATTGAGATTAGAAAAAAAATTCCCTCCTTCTTAGAGTGCCCCTGCATGAGGAAGATGCAGTCTCCAAGGGCACAGTAAATCCTGAAAGTTCAATGTGTTATGTCTATGAAGCATTATCTGGGAAGATTCAGTCAGCCAGGGACAATGCAGGAAAAGTGAGTAGGCCATGAGGAGGTTTGTCTGGTTCCCAAACCAGCCTGTAGCAATGGTCTCAAGCAAGCTCTTACACATCTTTATCCATCCCCCGTTTCTGTCCTCACTTCAGGCTGGTCTAGCACAGAGCTGCCCAAACAAGCCAGAGAACAGACTGGGACCTATCAGACAGCTTCCATCAAGGAAGTTGTCCCATCTACACTGCTCTCTGGGAGTGCCAGCCCGCCCTACAAGGTTCAGTGTGGCCTCAGCTCTGGGCCCTGGACACCAAGAAGAAAAGGCAGTGGGCACTCCTCTTGAGACGTGGGCATGGGCAGAAGTCTCCTATGCTCTTTAAAATCATTTACAATATATCAGGATCATAAAGATTAATAGTATTGCAAAAATGTTATCTAAATTCAGAAAACGTTCACACCATTGTATATACCCATACATACACACAGAGGAGGAAAACTGTCCAAGTTTCAGAGGCTGACTTGAAAATTTAAGACAGAATAACAAGAAAAGCATTCCATTTTATTTTTGATTTTGTGTATATAGGGGATCCTCAAAGGAAAGTGAAGAGCCCTCTCCTAAGAATCTTTGTACACAATAGCAATAAATGTTGGGAAGTCCAGAGAGACAGGACAGCAGATTGGGAGTTGTCTTGCACGCAACTGATCCACGTTTGACCACTGTTACCATAAATGGTCCCCTGAGCCCTACCAGGAGTGATCCCTGAATGCAGTCAGGTATAAGATCCGACTACTGCTGATCTATACGGCATCCACGTATAAGATTCCTAGTACCCCCAACCCCACCAAAATTTATTTTTACTGCTAATGGGTTGGAGTGATAGTACAGTGAGGAGTGTACTTGCCTTGCATGTAACAGACCCAACTTTGATCGTTGGCTGCCACACGTTTCCTTGAACCCCACCAGGAATGATCTTTGAGTGCTGAGCCAGGTGCAATCCATGAGTATAGGTGAGTGCGAGCCCAAAACCAAACCACAAAAAAAAAAAAACAATAAATGTTGGGGATGTGAGGAAACACTGGTACTTGGGCCATGAGCAATAAATTGTGGGTGGGTGACTATGGGGAGCTAGTGGAAGATCAGGAGTACCCTAGTAGGTCTGTTTGTCCAGGTCACTTTAGCATCAAAGCCCAGGTCCTGGTGACAAGGTCAGTTCCTCCCAGTGTAGGACACTTTTCTTACATGTACCTGGATTGTTTACTGCAGGTAGAAGGGGATGGAGAGGAACAGAGTGCCCATTGCGTTACACCAGCTCTTTCTAATGTTCCTGCAACTCAGAGGGCTCTAATATGGGAAAGTGAGGAAATATGTTGGGGAGGCTTTTCTGAGCTTCTTCTACAGTAATTTCACGAGTTCATGCTTGAAGATAGAATTCAAACTCCTAACTCTCAGTCCGCTACAAAACAGATGGACCAATAAGAGTGATTGCTCAAAGCGAGACAGATGCCTGGTGGACAGTTCTCTCTCAAACCATTAATACAAATTTTGTGTAGCCACCAGACCCTCTTCTCATATGCTCTTCTGCTATTCAGAGTCTCTCCTGACATTTAATAGCATATATATGTATATACATACATATATGTATTTACATATATACATATATAAACATATATGTATATGTATATATATGTATATTTAACATTTAAGTTCTTGGCTCTTGGAGCAGATAGACACACAGACCCCATTTGTATCTGCTGACAACATTCTGTTAATGTCTGAAGTCCCTATCACAGTAATTATTTATTACTGGAAGAAAAATATTTCAAAATAAAACCAGCCCAATCATTTACTTTAACAAAACATTTATTTGAAGCAGGTTTGTGTAGACATACACCAGTCAACAGGATTTGATCAAAGCCACAAATCACTGCATTTTTCCGAACTCTAGAAAGAAAATACCATTCAATGCCTTTCATTTGTATTCACTCCAGGAGGGGATCCAGCTCCACTGTTCTGTGTGTAATTTAACAACCAGAGGACATTAATAGGACGTGAAAACAAACCGTTACACTTGGAAAAGGAGGGAAGGAAAAGTCTCCACTGCACAGAAGCACTTCACTGCTCTGCTGGGAGCCAATTAAACTTGCCCCACAGCCCTGCTTCACGCTACCTGACTAGATTAAAACCTCCTGGCCTAGACAATATTTAGGCGATCCGAGCACAGATGTGATAGAGGACAGTGGTGTGCGTGGCTCTGCTGGTATGAGAAACCCATCCCAAAGATGCTGTAATTCAGAGAGTCTGCCAGGGATTTGCAGGAATGAGGATCAGAGAGGGCCAGCCCTTGTCCATGATGGCTTCTGTTCTTCAGGGGACACCACAACTGCTAAGTCACCACAGAAATGGGAGGAGGGAGTGTATGAGGGGAGAAACGTTTGTGGGGCGGGGGTGGTTATTAGTCCATTGTGGTTGTGTACACTATGCTGTCTTTAGGACAAGGATTGGCTCCAAGACCATATGGGCAGGTTCATCCTGTTCTTCAGGCTTGTCCCTACAACCAGGCCCTGACTCCCTCTTGGTCCTGTCTCCGCGCTCTTCAGACCTCTCCTAGAATAGACTCTTGATAAATTCTCAACCCCTTGCTTTCTAGGCAGGCCTATTCAGACAACACTGCGCCTTCAGCTTTCTTCTCTTTCTGTCAGAAATCAAAGCCACATGACACTTTTTTCCTGATGCTTGAAATGAACAGGTCTTCTTTCTTCCTTTAGCCAGGTCAGAAAAAAAATGCCTCCTGGCTAATCTTGGGGGAATGTTTTTCTTGGTTGGATGCCTGGGAGAAAAAGCAGAGTAGCTATCTCTGAGGTGGCAGGAGCAAGAGAGTGTCCCTTGAAAATGAGCCAGCCTGGGTATAAAAAGAATCACTCTTTTGTCTGCCTTCAGCCAGAGGAGCTGAGGTGTTTGTCAGTGTTAACTGTGTTTGGGGAGGGGTGATGTAAGGGGGGGGGGGTGGTCACTCCTCTTTCCGGTTTTCATTTCTTTTGTTGTTTCACTTAGATAATTGTTGGCTCCACAGCCCATTCATTCTTCCCACTGAAAAACCACATCCCTGATTCACAAATCAATCATGGCCAACAATTAAGAGTGTGCTTGAGGCAGAGCTCTGGTTAGAGGTCTGACATTCAGTGAAGTTCTTGGGAGGAGTAAGGGAAGGGAAATATATGCTCCTGAGCATTATGGGGTGCTGAGAAAAAAATAGACCAAAAGACGACGGAGTGAAGAACCTCAGGGGAGTTTTTCAGACCTGTGAATGACAGACCCTCACCTCCATCACTCATTGAGGACTTGTCTGTCTTCCCTGACTTTCAGGGAGGAAAAGCATCCTGTGCAAGGTGAAATGGTCTCCTCCAAGGGTCTCCTCAGACAAGAAGCTCTACACTCCAATTCTACTAATGGGGAGGGGGTTTGTTCTGGGGGTAGGAAAAAGCCTACCCAGGGGAAATTGTTTTCATGATCTCCATTATTGTGTGCTAAGTCAAGCACTTAGTGCAGACAAAATACTTGATGAATAGAATGGGGCATGGCATCTTTTGAGTTGGCTTGATAAAACCCATTTCTTTGCCAAGTTATTATTCAGGCTCTGCCTTGACCACAGTTTCCCTGTTCACATTTTTATGGATCCCTGGAGACGATGGCTACATTTTACATGCTGCAGCTAAATCACTCCTTGAATTACTTTGGGAAAGTGACCCTGGGCAGTAATTCAAACCCAAGCTCAAGCGTGAGTGTGTCTTTCATAGGCTCCCACTGAACACCCACCTTTCCCTATCATTCACTTTCATAAACATTCTCATCTTGAACTTACGGTACAAGATGTAAACCCATAGGAACAGGAACGTGATAGAAAACTGTCTCTCTTGTGGTTTAAAAATATAGAGTCACTGTTATAACAAGTGGAGATTATAGACTGAAGCTTTCTTTTAAAAAGTTCAAGCTTGAAGCCTGTAATATATACACCATATGCATTTTCAGTTACCCATACTCACTTTTTTTGTTCGTTATTCATGGCGTCTTGACAAGTTATTACTGGTTTTCACTGCCAACTCCCTACAGCACAACCTGAAGCCTTGTCAAGAAAAAGAATATGTCCACAGAATTCTCAGCCACGCTCTGTTGAAACCTCGGATAAGACTCTAGGAGTGTTCAAGAAACATCATCTCCTTTTTCCAGGGCATGGTTATCCTACTACACAGGTCCCTAAAACCTCACATGTAGCGTGTGTTGGGAGATAAGGAATGTAACACTAGGCATGATGTCTGGCATATTTTGTGTGAAAACTGAACAAACATGCCACCTGAAGGACCTATAAACCTATAAATATCCCAGTGATTACCAAGCTCAGTCTCATCAGCAAGGAAGAACTGATCCATTCACACAAAAAATTGTGATTCTATATTCCTGCCTCCCTTCTCTGTGTTTGCTTTCCACGGTTGCTCTTCTCGGCCCCACCTGGGGTTGAGAATAACTCAACCCAGTAGAGATGGGTGTGAAATAGCTGTTCTTTCCCTGTGTCAGGGAGTGCTCTCTGGGAAAAGAAAGGCCAAAGGGAGTTGTGCTCTATGCAAAGTAGGGCCTGAGTGAATTCTGCTACTTGAGCCCAGCCCCCAAATCGGGCCCTGCAGGGCTGACAAACTACAACCTGCCTGTCTGTTTGTATCTCACAGTGTGACCAAGTGACATGTCCCATGTGGCATTTGCACTGAACTGACAGTAAGGGCATGTGATGTAGTCCAGTTCACTTAGCTCCCTGGGGAGAGATGGATGTGGCACTTTGACCTCAATTTAAAGATAGGACCAATGACATGAGATCTAAGAAGGCCCTGGCTAAATCTGATCCTTTACACACAGTGACAGCTGCTCCTTACAAAGACCGAATTTAGTCGGCTGGCTGCGGGAGGCGAGTTTAGCCAGATGAGAATAAATAGAAAAGCGTTCCCACTCTCATGTTTTCTCTTCAGTACCTACCTAATTTTGCACAAAGACTAGTCTACTTCCGAATGACTTGTGGAAAATGTCAGAAAACATGAACTTATTTTAGTGTTAAAAAAGGAAGAAAAGAAAAAGAAATGAAAGGCTCCCAACAGAAACACAGTCTGTGGTTGGAATCTAACTCAGAGACTGGGAAAGTGGGAAGTGTTTCACCCAGGGCTGCCTGGTTAAAATTCTTAGTTCCCTCTTTGCAAATAAGCTTAGTATCTACATGGAATCTAAGAGTGTCATGCATAATCCTCTCTCGTTTTGTGTCTTTTTCTGTATGGAGGCTCTGTCTTTGTCTTTCTGTGTGTGCAGCAAAGACCTACAATGGCTTATTGGGTTAATTACAGGCACATGCTGGTGGGTGAAAGTCTGTTAATGAATTACATTGCTCTGCTCTGTAGTATTTTAAATGTTTCTCATCAGCCCAGGGAGGGAGAAATGGTAATGTTCTGATCTTCACCTGTTAACTGCATGACTCTGCTTTCCTTCAAACCTTTTCTGAATCCTGATCACAGTAAAAGTGAGGTTTAGTTCCTTTAGTCATTACAAATCATGCTCTAACTTTTTTCAGTGCCCAGTGAGATGTGGATACTCTGAAAACATAGTGGTAGGAAGCAAGTTGCATTATTGTCTTAGTTCCTAAGCTTGCCCAGTCATTCTTAGAGGGACGCTGTCATGTTAACCAGGAACAGTTGCCCAGAAGTATTTATGTTAAACCCTCCAAAAATCTCATCTGGCAACCACAGCAGAGAGCAGAGAACATGCCTCAGGCTGGTCATTTATTAGGGGGTTTCAGGTGCTGATGCGTATGTTCCAAGGCATCCAAGAATCTGTCCAGATTTAGAATGTGCAACTCAGTATTTCAAAGGTCAGTGACTGGGGGCTGATGCACTCAGCTGCATAACACATATGCCAAGCACAAATAGGTCCCTGGGTTTGATCCCCTGCTACTGCTCCCCCGCTTTCTGTGCCTCCACCTGAAAGTCAGCATTTCTCTCTTCTTAGATTCAGGGCACCTGGTATTTAGAGACATACTTCAGTCTAACACTGTGTAAGTCTAGGAAAGCTTGCCAGTATGAAAAGGAATGTTTCTCTGAAAGTATAGAATTCTTTCCACTAGCACTGCATGTCCCAATCTCTTTAACTTCCATGAATTATTTTTGTCTTTGGATCACATCCAGTGGTGCTCAGGGCTTACTCTTGGCTCTGTGTTCAAGGATCAATCCTGGCGGGGCTCAGGAACTTGGGTATGCCCTGCTGTACCATCTCTTGGGCCCCTATTTAACTGCCAGTGTATGGTCACAAACATCAGGGCACCAGAGCAGCTTTCAGAGCTTTTACAGAGGCAATTTGGGAGGAAATATCCTCAGGGCCTTCCTCCCCTTGTCTCTAGAACCTGGCTGTTTGCTTCTTCCTTTGATGGTTGGTGCCTTAGTCCCTGCCCCGCATTGGGCTTACTCATCCTCTGTTATAGTGCTACAGGACAGGCTGCGGAATCATTCTCTGCCCACACAGAACATCCCAAAAGTTCTCTAGCCCCAGGAAAATCAGCATGATTTTAATTTACCTTGATGTCAAAGGCCAGGAAGCTGGGGGTTGGGAAGTGAGTATGGAGGAGCTTCCCAGAGCGGGACGGTGGAGGGAGGCTGGGTTCTAGGGATTGTCAATTACAAGTATGTGCAGCCAGGTAGGTAGTTACATCCAGAGCAGGGCAGTGAAGAGCCCTGGTATCTATGTCTGCATCTATAGCAGCAGGCTCAGGGCCCATTTGGATGTTGCACACCAGTTGCCTTGCACCGCGTACAGTGGTAACAGGAGCACTGGCATGAGGATGCCTGGGAAGCTGCCAATGGGAATGTGCAAAGAAACGTTCACAGGTTGACCACCAGCTAAAGAACTTTGTGCTTTCATCACAATTAGGAGTTTACACCAACCTCATCCAAACCAAAATGGGAATCAAAGCAAGATAGCGACCAGTCAGATGTGATGTTTACATGCAGCTGGGTAGGCCAGATCTGTGCTAACGAAACAGTAAGTGCATACACATCCCCACCTCCCGACCCCTGGAATTCCCTCAAGACGGTTTACTCACGCCAAATCAACCCTTCTTAGTCTTCTCCCAGAACCAGTGGTGCTGATGTGTAAGTATTGGTGGAACATAATGCTTTTAATTTCACACCTCACAGAGCATAGCTGAATGCTTCATAACAGCATAAATAAAAATTAGGCCAAGCGCTGCAGACAGATTGGAAGGAAAGAACAACTTCCCTCTCGGTATATGCTCCAGGTTTGCAAGGGAAGAGAGAAGAACTAACTAGTGGGCTAAGGCCACAGAAAAGTGTCTTCCCATGTTTTGGCTGCTGCACCAAAGCCACTGCCCGCAAAGGTGTGTGAACCCCAGATGCCACAAACAGCCTCGACCTTCTTGGGCGGAAGGCAGGGGCAGTGTTCCAGTCTTATTTAGTCTTCAGTTCCCTTTTGGTAGTGTCATAAGAACGGACTATTTCCTCCTGAGAAACAGCTCCATGTTCTTCTTGAGAGAAGGCATATCCATCTGAGAGGGAAGCAGAAACAGGAGGAGCGGGTTAGTCAGAGAAGCCTGGGTGTGTTTGTGGGGGGCTGGCTTGGGGTCAGAGACAGTAGGAGGATGCAGTTTTGGGAAAGACCATGCTGCATTTCTGCCGGTGGCCCTATTAGCTCCAGGGAACTAGAGGCCTGAGAAAGGGGCCCAGGGTTGTGGGAGTAGTGAAGGGCAAGAAAACGCAGCATCTGGATGCAGCCTGACCAGGAGGAGGCTCTGAATAGTTCCAGCTGCCAATGATCCTGTTGCTCAGACAGATGCTGGTTCGGAGAGAGAACATCCTCTCATTTTGCAGAGGGGAGGGGTACTGCTAGTAACCTCAGGCCAGGGAAGCATAAATACTGGGTGACTGGCCCATGTCTTTCCCATCACCAGTCAAGAGGAAAGGCAAGCTATCTTACTCCCGAAATGTTGCAATCTGCCTGAAGCTGACTGGGTGACTTATGAAGCTGTAAACAGGCCAGGACACACGCATTAGGCAAAGAGTGAAAGCTGGCAGGGCCATCCACCCAGTGCTGGCAGCATTCCTGTTTCTAGATTGGACTGATTTGGACCAGTAAGAAATTGCAGTGAGTTTACTTTTGTATAAATAAAGAAAAAGATCATAAGCTCAAGTCAATAGCGATTGTGATGAGCCCTTTGGCTACAGGAGGGACAGTTCCTGCACTTATAAAATGATCACAGTGATGTTAATCATAATAATGATAAAAATAATGCTGAACAGCATCCCTTCAGAGTTTTCAGGCCCTGTTCCACACATTCATACAGCACTGGGAGCTAACGTATT
The DNA here is from genome assembly GCA_021461705.1 of Cryptotis parvus. Classification (NCBI taxonomy): domain Eukaryota; kingdom Metazoa; phylum Chordata; class Mammalia; order Eulipotyphla; family Soricidae; genus Cryptotis; species Cryptotis parvus. Next base: position 59,696 of record JAJIBD010026172.1, on the reverse strand, counting down.
CTTCTCACCAGCCCTCTGAGGTAAGCAATTGCGTTTTTCATACCTCACAGATGAAAAACAGAGGCACAGGCTGATTCTTGAAACAATCCCAAGATCAGATACCTTGGGAGAGGTCAAACCATGGGCCAAGTGGTCGATGTGAACATGGGCCCACACTCCCTTCCCTTAAGAACCTCCTGTTCTTGTTCTAGAAACCCTGGTGAGGGGTCTCATCCTTCACAAGGGACATCGGAAAGACTTCCTTTGTCAGCTAATGCTTCTGCGCTGGCACGTGTTCGGACAACCCAGGCAAATATCCTTGCCCATTTTTTCTGCCCAAAAAAGCGTGACAATCTTGCATCTGAGCTATTTGTTCCCTGCCATGCTCTTTTTTTTGTCAGTGTAGGCTGGGAGCATGCCTGGAGGTACACAGAGCTCTGCACTCAGCAATCATACCTGGCAGACTTGGGGAACCATATCTGTGCCAAGGATGAACCCAAATCAATCCTGTGCAAGGAAAATCCACTATCCTCTGTACTATTGCTTTGTCCTCAACGCAATGTGGGCAAAGCAATGTGTATGTACTATGAGTGTGTAGTGCACTCCCCTACACACACATACTATATTATTTAAAGGGGAATAATGAAAAGTTGGAAATGGTGCCCATGTATCAGCTATACCGATTGGGGGTGTTTCTTAGCTATGTGACAACAAAAAAAAGAGTTTCTAGAGTGTAGAGATGTCTCATAGCCACATTTAGAAAAATGGTCTCGGACCTGAACCATAGGTACAGCAGCCCTTGCACGCAGCCAAACCAGGATCAATTCCTGAAACCCCACATGGTTCCCCAGGCACCACCAGGAATAATTTCTAAGTACAGAGCCAGGAGTAACCCCTGAGCATTGCTGGGTATGTACTTCTCCCACAAACCAGTGTGTTCATGGGGTAAAAGAGACGAAAATTTAAAGGAGGGCATGAGGGCCAGGAACATGGCTCAGAGGGTCACACATGGATGTTGCGTGAGATCCTCAGGTTCCATGGTCCACAGCACACGGTCCACTGAGCACTAAGTTCTGAGCAGTCCCTGGGCACCACTGGATATATTCCCAAACAAGCTAAAGTCAAGATGCCCATGTGATTCTTTGTCCTGGGGATGCCTCCCGACACTGCCAGAATCGCCCCAGCTAAGTCTGAGGAAATATAGGCTGAAAACCAAGGGTGCGGACCATGGGGCAGGGGTGGTGAGAAGGTGGAGACAGCTGCAGGGGAAAGAGAGGACACACCCGCCCCAGGGACATGGGGTAGTGATTCACACCCCTTCACTCACTGCTCAGAAACCCAACGTACCAGCACCAAATCTCCCACTGCCTGTGGCCACACAGCCCCCAGAACCAGGAGCTCCACTCCTGGGCCTAGAACAGGTGGGATTTCAGAAAGAAGCATGACCACAAGAGGCGGGAGCTGGGCGTATTCTCCATCTTGAGGCTTGCCTGTGAGCCTCGGGTCTTGAGATGCTTCCTGGGCTCTGAAGAGGAAATGCCGCTTTTCAGTGCTGAGCCCCTTGGAGAATTTAGGTGTTTGCCAACTGCAGTGGTGGTTTCAGCTATTTCTGATGAAAAAGTGACAGCAGCCACTATCTGGATTTGTTCCCCTGGCCTGGGGTGGTAGGGGGCTTCTTCAGCCTCCCCAAGGTAGGAACAACACCAGGAATGGTCAAACATCTCATCTCCCGGTAAGCAACTCTCAGAATGTCTGCACAGGAATATCCCCCTTGGCTATCTACCACCTGTCTCCAAACTAGGTATGGTTTCACCTCACCTGAGGCAGAAAGAGACCTTTGCAGTCCATCAATAAAGGAGGATGGGGTTCTCTTTCAGGCAGAGAAATAATCTCTGTCTTAGAAATCAGGTCTGCAGAAGTCAGAGCTAAACTGGAAGAAGCTGTCAGGGATCATGAGGGACGATGACCATCCACTAACCTCCTCCTGCCGGAACCCCACAGCCCAACAAAGATACAAAAAGTGCTCACCCAGCTTTTCTGCCTAATGAGCACTGACCTGCTATTTGCATCCTGGGGAGCAGATAGGAAGCTTCCAGCTCTTTGCATGCCCACATTCATTAATCTTGAGGAAATCCGGACAGCCAGAGAGCAGTGAGGCCTGTGAAAGAGCTGAATGGACTCAGCAAGTGGACTTTCTTTCCCTGGCTGGCGTCCTAAAGCTTCTACTCACTAAAATCTCAGGTCACACCAAATTAGGAGGAAGGTAAAATCGGATGAAAGAGTAAGTGAATTTCCTATTGATTCTGTCTTCCTCTGGTAGAACATTTGGTGAAGTCCAGGAAAACGTGTCCTTTCTTTCACACTGGGAAGAAAACTCCCCCTAAGTAGCCTTTGTTCAAATCTGAGCTCTGATAACATCTCAATGAAAGTAGCAGTTTCCTGTCTGGGAAACAGATTCCTAATAGCTACAGCTGTGGGGCTACAGCGGTGGGGGGGAGGACGATGGGGACAAGAAGACGATCTGACTGAGGGAAAGCACAGATCTCTGTTACAAACATGGTGTGCTGGTGGCCCACACGCAAGTGACAGAACTAACACCAGGCTTTTCTTCCTATTTTCTGGGAAGCTCAAGACCCCCAACAGCTGGGGGACAAGCCCAGGAGTCCTACAGAGGCCAAGACAAACTGTGCAGCATGCTATCTGCTCAGCAGCTTGTCTGAGCCAGAAACATTCCAACATGTTGCTCAGGTTCTTACGAGTCATTCTGAGTGTAGAAACCATGCTGTGAGTTGTTCAAAGCCTTTGTTTCTCTTGCACTTGTTATCGGCATACTCTTTTGTCTTGAAAAGTACGGTGAATTAAGAAACATGTTTAAGGCATTTATAAATCTGTCACAGTTATTACTTTTCTCTCATCTCCACATATATAGATATTTAAATATCCATACATATATTTTGGTTTTGGGGTCACAATAAGCTGTGCTCAGGGCTTAAACATGGCTCTGTGCTCAGGGATCACTCCTAGAGGAGCTTAGAGGTCCATATGGGATGCTAGAGATCAAACCTGGGCTGGCTGAGTGCCAGGTAAAACCCTACCCACTGTACTATTGCTCTGGCCCCTGTTTATGTATTATATTATATATACAAGTGTGAATATATGGAGAGATTATGTGGTCATGAATCTCAGCACTCCCTATTATACTACATAGATGATTTCTACTATTTCAAAACATTTTTCAGAGGAATAGTGTGGCTCTGTGACTAGCACACTGTCATTTAAGAAACAAGCCTGCATTCCTCTGTATCTTGCATATAGAAGGTGCAATTGTACCTTCCTTTACATTGTCACAGGATCTCACAAAAAGATGTATATTATTAGAATTCCTATTTTCTCCCTGGAGGTGAAGACAATCTTGTCTGTATATGTTTCTGTGGTGCTGGGGATTGAACACATATCTGATCCATGCCTTAGACTCCAGAGGAAATAACAGCTTTAGAGAAATACATGAGGTCCCCCAAGGTTATGCAGCTGGTGGCAGTATAGTAGGAATAGCAATACTAATATCTAATATTTATTGGAATCGATAAGATTAGGCAGTATTCTAGGCCCATTATGCATAGGATCTTGTTCAAGCCTCCCAATGACCTAGGCATATTCTATCGTCTCTATCTTGGGTGAAGACACAGACAGGATAAGTCACTTAAACAACATCACAGGAAAAGATCCCAGGCCCCGTGGCTCTGACCTCTCAAGACTCACTCCTGCTATTTCCCCATCAAGGCCCTAGATATGAACTTCCTCATGATCACAGAGAGTTCTGGGCACCATCCACACTGTGTCCTCGGCTCTTGGCCAATCCTGCTAAGTGTTCCATGCCTGACACCACCCACCTCTTCTTCAGCAGGAGTGGAAGATTGGAGAAGGGGGAAGGTTTGTAGATTGAAGAGGGAGCCAGCACTCTAACAAGCAGAACCCAGAAGCCCAGAGGACATGCCCACAAGTTTGGGCTCTTGGAGGCAGACAGCACAGGGAAAACCCTGTCTCTGATGCCCCCACAACTGGGAGCACCCCACACACTGCCTCTGGGCCCTGCTCTTCAGGTCCATCCTCTGTGCTAAGAGGGTCACAGCAGAGTGGGCAGCTCTCCTGGGAAAGGAATAATGGACTCTGGACTGTCCACTGCTCCTCCTTATGAGCCTTATGTTTGTCATTACCATGCTAATGCTAAAACAGGTGGTGTGTTTTGCTATTTTTTTTAAAATTTAATTTTGTTAAAGCACTAAAAATTATAAAGTTCACAAGATTATTAATAGTTGGGTTTTTGTTACACAATTTTCCATCCATCCTGCCACCAGTGTCAACTTTTTTCCATCTGTGTTCCCAGGTTTCCTCTCCTACCCACTCCTATGTCCCATCCTACCACCTTTCAAATCAGGTTATTAAAGTTTGTGTTTTGTGATTTCAGTGTTTTGACTCTGTGTTTGAGTATTTAGCTCTATAACTCCTTAATAATACCGATGTACCTGAATTCCCTTGACCCCTGCCCCACTGCTTCCATTCAATTTCTTCTCCCCTTCCCCTTCACTCTATTTTCTTGCTATCTTTGGAGGAAACATTTTAAAAGGAGCATCACCCTAACCTCAGGAAAAAAAAATAAAGCCCTGGTGGAGGTGAAGAGAGGATATTAACTACAGCAGGACTTTAAGTTTAAGGATTTTCAGTCATTCAGGCATTTGACTGGGTCCTAGGAATTACCTGCATTCAAACTGCACTTGCCTTTGGCTAAGCCCATATATCCCACTTCCAAATGTGGGGCTCTGATTTGGCCACTGTCTCTCTCCCGATTAGCATAACCAAGCTCTACTCAAGCTTCCCTGTGTGGGTTGGACCCCAGAACCGGAATGGGACTGCCCACTACTTACGGGTACAGCCTGCTGGAGAGAGCCAGCGGAAAAAGTGTTGGGGGGGTCTTCCTGCTGAGTCGCTTCAACAGCCGATCCCTCTCGTTCATCCTGCAGGCAAACCAAACAGCTTAAGTGTCCAGCTCGTATGCTAACATGATGCAAAGGTACTGGATGAATGACTTTGGGTTATAAAGAGGCTAAAAAGCTTCCCTCTCCCCACCCCCAAAGTCCACTTTTGTAAGATGCACATTAGATGGTATCATGACACTTTGAGTGCAGTGTTGGCTCTTCTCAAAGGAACTGGGTACACAGCGCCTCTGAACTCTGCCTTCCTTTAATGGAGTGTATTACAACTGCCCTTTCATACCAGATGAGCCCTTGGCTTCCCAGAACACTTTTGCAAGAAGTAATCTGTTCCGTGATAAATACCTTCAAACCCTCAACCCCATTTGCAAAGCACCTTCATCCTAACTAACCACCTGTGTGCCAGAGCAGAAGACTAACCAAGGAAACTGGCAATAGATGGACTGGATTGAGTTTTATTTTGTTTTGCAGACTCAAATATGTATTGTGTGTATATGTGTGTATGTGTGTTTGTTTTGGGGCCATACCAAGCTGTGATTAGGGTTTACTTCAGGCTCTGTGCTCAGGGATTACTCTTAGTGGTACTGGAGGGTACCCAATGCAGACCTGGGATCAGCCAAACTTGAGTTGGTTGTAAGCAAGGCAAGAGTCTTAACTCCTGTACTATCTTTTGGTCCTTTATGTATATTTTGAACCACAATGAAAATCAATATACCCCAAGAACTAGGACCCCTTCGTGCCTTTCCTGAAATGACTCCTCCAAGGTTACTGCTATGAAGAAATATGAAGCTATCCTAAAAGGCAGTGTCTGTTTATTGCTATAAAAGAGAAGGGGAACTGTGGGGTGTGTTTTAAAATTCGACCAGTTGTCCCCCTAAGATCAGGGAAGAGACAGTTACTCACTCTAGCCACTTCTATTCAATATATTACTGGAAGTACTTGCTATAGCAATCAGGGAAGAAAGTGATATTAAGAGCATACAGAGGGGAAAGGAAGAAGTAAAGCTAACACTATTTTCAAATGACATGATATTATACTTAAAGAACCTTAAAATCTCTACCAAAAAACTCCTAGAGACAATAGATCTGTACAGTAGAGTAGCAGGTTACAAATCAATGGTTTTCCTATATGAAAATAATGGAAGAGAAGAAAGTGATATTAAAAAATCCTGTTCACAATTATGCCTTAGAAAATCAAGTATCTAGGAATTAGCTTAACAAAGGATGAAAAGGACCTATAGAGGACATGTGAAAATGGAGAAACAACCCCTGCTCATGGATTGGGAGAATTAATATTGTCAAAATGGCAGTAATTGGGCTGGAGTGATAGTCCAGAGTGCAGGGTGTTTGCCTTGCATGCAACCAACCCTGGCGTCCCATATGGTCCCCCTGAGAACTTCGAGGAGTACTTCCTGAGTGTAGAGCCAGGTGCCTCTCTGAGCATTGCCACGTGTGACCTAAAAAAGACCAAAAAAGGCAACACTCCCCCAAGCATTTTACAGATTCAATGTGGCACCTATGAGAATACCATGACATTTTTCAAATAAATTGATAAAACATTACTGAAATTTGAATGGAACAATAAGCCCCTCATGAATAGCTAAATCAAGCCTTGGGAAAAAGAAGATGGTAAGCATCACCTTTCCCAACTTCAAAGTGTACGACAAAGCAGTAGTAATTAAAACAGCATGGTATTGGAATAAAGACATAGCTGTAGATCTATGGAATAGAGCTGGATATCCTGACACACGCCCTTGAATATATGGCCATTTAATCTTTGACAAAGGGAAAAAAATATAAAGTGGAACAAGGAACATCTCTTAACAAGTGGTGCTGGGAAAACTGGGCAGCTACATGTAAAAAATGAACTCAGATCTCTGTCTAATAGCATGCACAAAAGTTAGATCAAAATGGATTAAATATCTCATCATCAGACCTGAATCCATACAGTACACAGAAGTAAAGGTAGGCAAAATCCTACACATCATGGAAGCTAAAGACATTTTGAAAGATGAATTTGACCAAGGAAGTGGAAGCAACAATAAACAGTGGGACTACATGAAACTATAAAGCTTCTGCATCTCAAAAGGAATGGTGACCAAGATACAAAAACAGCCTATGGATTGGAAAAGAATATTTACCTAATACCCATCTGATAAGTTGTTAATATCCAAGATATAAAAGGGAGTGGTAGAGCTTTCTAAAGAAAAACAGCCAACCCCATAAAAAATTGGGGAAAAGAAATCAATAGAAACTTTCTCAAAGAAATTCAAATGGTCAAAAGGTATATGAAAAGATGCTCTTCATCACTAATCATCAGGTAGATGATCAAAAACAATAATGAGATATCATCACACACCACAGAGACTGACACACATCCAAAAGAGCAAGAACAACCAGAGCTGGTGGAGATGCAGAGAGAAAGTAACTCTCATTCATTTTTGGTGGAAATGCCAGTTAGTCCAGCCATTTTGAAAAAAATGTGGACATGCCTCATAAAACTAGAAATTGAGCTTCCATTTGATCCAGCAATACCAATTTTATGAATATACCCTGGGGGGCTAAAAAAACACAAAGCAGAAAGAACATCTGTAATTCTATGTTCATTGCAGATTTTAGGAAAAAAATGAAGTCATGAAATTTGCCTATAAATGGATGGACATGGAGAATATCATGCTGAGTGAAATGAGTCAGAAGGATAAGGACAGATATAGAATGACTGAATTCATTTGTGGATATAAAAATGATATAAGACTAATATCTAAGTCTAGGCAAAACATGGGCCAGAATTGTAATGTCAGTGATTGTAATGTACCACATATGTGTGGGGGACAGAGGGTATATAAGATATAGAGAGGACCTGTTTGCCAATAATAGTTGGAAATGGTAACACTAGACTAGAACTGAGTATTGAAAGTAGGTAAAGGGACATACATGATAATCCTTCAGTGTCTGAATTACAAACTACAATGTGAAAAACAAGAGGAAGGAGGAGGATAACAGGAGGAGGAAGAGGAGAAGGAAAAAGAAGAAGGAGGAGGAGGAGGAGAAGAGGGGAAGGAGGAGAAAGAGAAGGAGAAGGAGGGGGAGTAAGAGTAAAAAGGAGAAGAAGAGGAAGAAGAAAAGAAGAGGAAGAAGAAGAAGATGATGATGATGATGAAGATGAAGAGCAAGAAGATGAAGAACAAGAAGAACAAGAAGAATCTCGATACATTGGAGTTGGGAAGGTTGCTCTGGTGGAGGGATTAAATCTGGAACATTATATGACTGAAACCTATCATGATCAGCTTTGTAATCATTTATCTCACAGTAGATGTTATTTAGTAAAAAAATAAAAAATGAAAATATTAAAAAAGAAAATTGCCCTAGTGTCACAAAGGACTGTAGTTCATTTTTATTTTGTTTTCTTTATTACTACTATTTAGTCCTGCCACCTTCCCCTTGAGGTATTGCAGATGTGGCTGTGGTGCCTGGCTGTGTCGGCAGGTGGCAGACAGGAGACAGGCTTGTATACACCGAGGCTCTGCCCTGTGGGCCCTGGATGGTTGTTGATCTGACATAGAAAAAGACTGGGCCCCCTGGGATGAACCCAAAGACATGGCAGAGCCTGACAAGCTACCCATGGTGTATTTGATATGCCCCAAAACAGTAACAATAGACATCATTCCCAATGAATGGAGATGTTACTGGTGCCCACTCAAGCAAATCGATGAACAAAGTGAAGACAAGTGATACAAGTGAAGTGATACTATTTAGTCACCATGATATTACAAAGTTAATCACAATTGGGTTTCAGGTGGCTTGTGTGTGTGAGTGTGTGTGTGTGTGTGTGTGTGTGTGTGCACTGTGGCTTATAGTACTGTTACAGATAGGGTTTTATGCATAACTCTTGACCACATTTCAGCACTGCCTCCACTTGCTACCGAAGAGACTGATGCTCTATAGGAATTTGCAAAGCCCTCTGGAAATGGGCTGAGATGTTCCCCACAAATCTGTACATGAATGAATGGACATTGCTGGAATTTGGAGAAAATGTCTTTAAAGAGGTAAATAAGTTAAAAACAAGATCATCGAGGTACAACCTAGTCCAATATGACCGGTGTCCTTAACATGAGGAGACAGGGACAGAGACATCTGGAGGTTCCAGTTAGGAAGACAAACCATGATGCAACCACCTTGTGCACCAAGTGCAGAGCCTTGGGAGGAATCAGTCAGCTCTGCCAACACTTTGACCTTGACCTCACAGTATCGGAAATTGTGACTCAGTATACTTCTGTCCAGTCTGTGTCACTCTGCTATGGCAGTCCTGGTAAATGAACCTAGGAATCTTCCCATTGGTCATATACTAAAGCAACTTTTCCAGCTCTACATTAGTCTTAAGCCCGAGAAAGTGGTTATTCTGACAACAATCATGCTATAGTTTCATCCAAGGACCTTCAAAAGGGAGAGGCCCTGGGTACTGTAATACTATGAGCTGAAGTTCTATAAGCTGTGATTCATTTTGCACTTGGGTTTCCAGAAGTGCACTTTTACTGGTGATCTTGGTGGAAAGGATAATGTGTAACTTATCACCAATCAATGACAAGTGTTAGCTAGCTGAGTTTGGCAAAACATCTCATGGCTGATGAGCAAAAGCACCACTTTTTACATCCTTTCACACTGGTTTTCCCAAGATTTGCAAATCTTTGTTGTTCACAGGCCAAGTTAATCTCACTGAGACCCGCCAGGCACCTGAGCTCCATGGTGAGCCTGGGAGTGGTGCTGCTCCCGTCTTAGAACCCCACTGCTTTCCCTCACCTCTGAATGATGGCACTCATAGAAACAGGCAGGAACAAGCACAGTGATTGTCCAGTAACCTACTAAGCATTAGCAGGTCAGGAGCTCCACTTTTGAACACATGATACCATGAAATCCACTCCACAATACTGAGGCCCTTTCTCCCACATGGCAAGGGTCTAAGGAGATATGTCTACCCAGAACCCAAGTCTGTTCCCCCAACTCAGGTATCTGGGATAGATAATAGAGGTTCCTGCTCAGTAACTGCTGTGCTGCACCAAGGCCATCCTGATCTCCTGCCCTTTAAAAGCAGACCTGAGAGATAGTACCTGAGGCCAGAGAGGTAGTACAGTGGGTAGGGCGTTTGTCTTGCATGTGACTAACATAGATTTGATTCCTGGTATCCTATATTGTGCCCCCAAAGCCCACCAGGAGTGATCCCTGAGTGCAAGGCCAGGAACAAGTCCTTAGCACAGCTGAGTGTGGCCCCAAACCAATTAACAAATAAAAGCAGACCTGATAGTATTTGTATACTGAGACCTATGTGGCTGTTTTTTCTGTGTGTGGATGGGGATCCATATATGGGGATAGAGTTAAGGCTGGAAGGAAAGGTGGAAACTCAGCTCTTTCCTATACTGTCATTTTCTGGATCACACCTTCCATATCACAGCTTAATGTCATTTTTACGGAAGTATGAAAGTATATTAATCAAGGGATATGTGTGTCTATACCATCACATGTAAAGGTATACCCATATGCTCTCTGTTGGGGAAACTTGGAACTTTCACATTATTGGACACAGTATAGTATTCTGATTCTCTATGCTCTTCCAGCAAGTCTTGTAAATGTCAGTATCTGACCTAGATGCTGCTACTAGTTCCAATTTTAAGTAAAAAGCAAAATCTCACATATAAAATCCTCTTACAGTTCTCTTTGATTCCATTTTTTCCTTTCTACTATTACCATAGAGATGATGTTGTTTCATACTTTTGTTTTATATATGTGTGCATTTATATATATGCATGTTTTAAGACATAATTATGTTTATTGATTATGAATGTTATACAGACATAATTTTAAACATGACTACATATAAATTGTAAATTATATATAGCATGCACATATCTCTGTAAATATATATATATATATATATATTTCATCATCTGCAAATCTTCAGTTATGGACTCATTGTTTAGGACGATTTTTCTTATGTTTCTGCCAGGGCTCTATGTATCACACCAATTTTTTCTATTATTATCTTTGCTCCAGGGATATTCAAACTGGGAACTTATGGGTAATAAGTGCTTCCAATGTCTAGTGGATGATTCTTTCTTCTATATATCTACCTGGGCACATAGACTAACAATTCATTGTCAATATAGTAAGTAAAAAATTTCTACTATAAATTTCCTAGTTTATGTTTCACTAGAAACAGAGCCTGGCAAACTACCCGTGTCATATTTGACATGCCAAATACCAGTAACAATTATAGACCTCATTCCTATGACCTCATGGAATGGTTTGAGGCACTTTATGTTCCTGGAGCGGGCAGATGCCCTTGTGCTATCTCACATGTGACAGGACATATTGAGATGCTACTGGTGCCCGCTCAAGCAAATTGATGATCTATGGGAAGACAGTGATACAGTGATACAGTGATGTTTCACTAAAAGGAAGACCCCCAAAACATCAGCAGCTTTGCATATAATGAATGTCCTGTTCTATCTCACATGAGTTTGATATTTTCTGTCCTCTTTCTGCATCCATTCCTGAATTTTCAACCTCAGCACCTTTATGAGGTCTCATGCTCTGTTGTGGCCTCTTGGCCTCTGCTCTCTCTCTCTCTCTCATTGTGCTGTATTTGATGTGTCTCCAGTTCTACTACCTAGGTCTCCTTGTCTTTCTTTTGAACTTGGTTGTGAACTGAATGCCTTTCTTTGTTCATATTTCTTCCCCACAGTATTTCTATGCATTTGGAAAATTTCTCTCTAAGTCAGTTCAGTCTACCATACAACTCTGTCTGGTTTCTATGAATAATTTATATTCCCATGGTCCAATTACTGACATGATGGCTACAGAACAAGTTCACAAAATTGTTCTTTCCCATGTGTTGCTGTCCTTAGAAACAACCTTTAATAGGGACTTTTAAGGTAATAATGGATAGACAGAGCATCAGGTATGAAAATAATGCTCTAGTTTACAAAAGCATCTTCCTGGTGATGCATAAGAGAGAACTCCAAAACTAAATGTCAAACAATACTTACCAATTCCCTTTTTTCTCTTGGGGAATAAAAATACCATTGTGAACAATCATTATTAGAATTTCTCATCAAGAAGCCAATCTCAAGCCTGGCTCATCAGAGCCGCACATTAGAGAGAAGCCAATTTCAAGCACAGGTATGTGGGTCTCAGTGGCTAAAGTCACTGGGATTTCATGGATATGGGACTGGGATCCCTTTCCCCCAACCTCTGTCCTTTCCACGAGGCCCAGTGGACCCACCCATGAACTGCTCCTGGGCTGTTGGTCATGATCCAGAGACACAGACGCACAGGGCAGAGCTGCTACCAGCTGTTTCTATGGCATGTGTCCATGAAGCAGACACATGGTATAACAGACTAGTAGAAAACCAACCTCATTCTACAAACTCAGATGGTCAATGCAAGAACAGAAATCAGCCAGATTAGTCCATAACAACCCAGGAATAAAAAAAAGTCATGACTTTATCATCATTGCCATATATGGGCTGCAATAGTCAATATAATTGGTGCCAGCTGAAGGAGTAGGCGTGGTGTTTGGGGGTGGGTGGAAAATGAGGGTCTTTGGTGATGGGACCACACTGGTGGTGGGACTGGTGTTGGATGATGAGTTTTTTCACTACTGTATAATGAAAAAAATTTGTAGTTGGAAAATCATGGTGTTTAAATAAAAAATTTAAAAATAAAAATATAGACCTTCTCATCAAAAAAAGCATTCAGAAACTATACTGAAGGCAAGTGATAAACTAATCTTTTATAGATTTACCTTTATGGTTTTGTGTCACTTATATGTTCTCAGAAAGCTACTGTATGTACTCACAAAGACATAGAAAAGAAGGTAGAGTGTATAAATCTTTACATTGGCCTAAAGAAATGATAAAAGATGGAGGAAAAAAAGGGTATAATTTAGTAATGGAAAGGAAAAAATTTTGGTTTATGAAATTCTTGTTTCAAACATATAAGAGAATCTTCAATAAAACCCGGAGAAATAAATTCAGTTAACAAAAGTATTATACCTGATGTTACAATGTGAAATTTATCCCAGGAATAAGAGAACAGTTCAAAAAGATCAATCAATATCATATATTGTACTATTGAAGTAAATATCATGGGTGATTTCATTTGGTATAATCCAACATATTTCTGTGATGAAAATTCTTAGTAAACTATGAGAAGAAGGAAATTTTTTCAACAGAGTAACATCATATATAGTGGTGAAGACTGAAAGTCACTCTGATGAAGAGAAAGACAAATCTGCCTCTTTCATTACTTCTGTTCATCAAAATTAAGGGAAACCATATCCAAAGTTCTAGGTGTCTTTTTCTTTATAAGTGAAAAAATATATCCAGGGATTCATACAGAATGCAAGGAATCCCAAGTGATCTAAATAATCTTGCAAAAGAGAAGGTAGAAAGTTTTCACTCCTGATTTAAAAATTTAATATAAAGCTACAGTAATTAAAACAGTATACTAATGGCATAAGGAAGGATGTAGAAATCAGTATAAAATCATTAAGAGTCTAGAAGTAAACACATAATTTATGGACAATTGATTTTGGTCTGAGATATCGAGATCCTTCATGACAGAGAAATAGTCTGTTTGGCAAACAACTGAATTTCTGCACACAAAAAAGAAAGAAGTTGGATACTTAACACTTTATAATTAAATAATGGATTCAAACTGGATTAAAGGCCTAATCTGAGTTGTCCTCATCATGGAGCAGGAATTGCTACTAACTTGTCTGCTGCGCCGTCCTTCTGAGCTAGTCACTGACCCTCTAAACACATCTGTGTGTGTGACTACACAGAAGACCCAAGAGGAAGTCGACTTTCTGGAGCTAGGTAGAACATACTGTAGGCACAAACCACTGTAGGAATCTTCAAGGGGGTATGTGGCTGGGAGACCAGAGGGAGAGGCAAGTGCCTGAAGCCAACCTCAGACAGAGGTGCTAGAAATTCTTGGCTTGTCCTGAGGGATGCCTGCAGGCAGCCTGAGGATTTCTAGGTGATTTGCAACTGAGCTTGCTTATCTGTTGTGAGATGATGGGGAGTGACTTTTCCCCTTCCCCCTCCAGAGACCCTATTTGGTACAGAATGCCAGAATTCCCTCCCCAACTGATTGTCTAAGAAAAAAAATGAGACATTCATTCTATTTCTGGGGAAGTGGTAGGAGGAGGATTCTGAAAAGTTCTGTCACAGGTGATCTCTGCCAATGATGGGCTGGTTATGGTGTCTGGAAAGCTCAAGCACTACCCATAGTGCTTTGCGTGGTATACGCATCAACATGACATTTGAGGGTGGGGCAGCCTCTACTCTCTGCTGTGGAAGGTGCCATAGATGCAGGAACCCTTGTTTGGGAGCTGTTTGCAATCAGCTGCTCTGTCTCTACTCTATCCTAACACCCCCAGTTTTATTCCTCTGGCTGCTGGATAATGAAAATTGGTGTCCCAAAGTGAGCAACCTTCTCAAACTGGGAAGACTCCTATGAGGGTTTCTCCTTCTCCTTGGGGAGCTGTCTGCAAAGTTGAGGTGAGCAGGACCAGCCAATGAGCATGTAGCATGGCCTAGTCAGTGATGTGCTCCAGTTCCCACAAAGCTGCTGCCGTAGCCAGCACCAACCTCTCTGCTCCTGTCTCTGCTGTGCTGTCTGAGATGCCCAAGGATTTGAGAGAAAGAGTGAGAGAGAAAAAAAGAAAGAGAAAAAAAAGAAAGAGAGAAAAAGAGAAAGAAAGAGAGGAAGGAAGGAAGGAAAGGAAAGGAAGGAAGGAAGGAAGGAAGGAAGGAAGGAAGGAAGGAAGGAAGGAAGGAAGGAAGGAAGGAAGGAAGGAAGGAAGGAAGGAAGGAAGGAAGGAAGGAAGAAGCAAGCAAGAAAGCAAGAAAGGAAATGTGGTATGGGGACTGTACTGAGATTTGTTGTACAATACATGCACCTTAAGCCCTGGACAATGTTTCTCCACAGGTCTCAATGAGGTTTCTAATAAAAACCAAGAGCAATTCCACTCATTGGACAGTGTTTCGCCACAGGACTCAATGGGGTTTCTAATAAAAACTGAGAACAATTCTACTCATTCTTAAAATAATGATGAAATAGGGTCAATATCCCAATTCTCTTCCAGGGCAGGAAAGAACATTTGAAAATCTAGAAAATTGTTGAGCAAAATACCTATGGCTTTACAGAGACTGTATTTTGTTGAGAAAAGAATTAAGGTTACAGGGGAATGTTGGAAGACAGGCAGGCGAGGGCAGCTTAGGGTACAATATTAATAACAATTCCATTCCAAAAAATAAAAGATGGATTCCTCTAGTTTCCTGGTTCTCCAATGTCCTCTAATCATCAAAACTGGTTCACAAAGGATATAAAAGCTTATATAAGAAGAGCGTGGTTTCTGTTCAAGACAAAAAGTTTTGGATAGTGGGAGTAAGGCCATAGGAGTAAAAGGAATGTCATGATTTTCTAGCAGGACTTGGGAAACTTCAGGTAAAAAAAGAACATTTCATCCAAGCTGTCTAACCAATAGTTAGGTATTAGTTTTCCAGGGAAATCAGCAAATCCGTAGCCTCAGAATAGCTGGAATATGGTATACTCCTGGCTCTGCACTCAGGAATCATTTCTGGCAGGACTTGAGAACCATGTGGAGTACTGGAGATTGAACCTGTGCCTGCCACATACATTACAAGCTCTTTACCTGTATACTATGTCTGTGACTCCCTGTCTAAGAATTCTTGAACAAAAAGAGACTAGGCTATGTGGGAAAGACCTCAAAGCATAAAATAAACATATATAATCCTTTGCCAGTGGGCTGACAGGAGTAAAAAAGTCAATATTTCATATCAGCCATAAGTAAAATAAAGCAGGACAGTCAGAAGGAACTTTCAAAAGTACTAGCAAGTGTGTGGGAGTCAGAGACTAGGTATGACAGAGAAGGAACAGTTTGCTAATAATAACTGGAAATGATAATACCAGCTTAGAACTGAGCATTGAATATAGGCAAAAGAATACACATGATAACCTCTAAATGTATGTATTGCAAGACACGTGTGTAAGAGAAGGGAGAGAGATATGAACATCTTTGTAATTGTATATCTCATGGTGGTATAATAAAATATTTTTTTAAAAAGTACTAGCAGTTGGCAGCTAGCAGCACACTACTTTCTCTCTCTTAGTCTCTCTGTCTCTGTCTCTCTGTCTCTGTCTCTCTGTCTCTCTCTTTTGTCCATATCTATCTGTTCTTAGGTCTTAGGCCTGGACCTATGTTCAAGGATCACTCCTGGGGTGGCTTGGGGAACCATAAAGGGTTCTGGGGATTGAACATGAGTCCAGTGTGTGCAAGGCAGGTGCCCTACCCACTGTAATGATTGCTCTGGCTCCGGCATTTTATTTACTTTTAAAGTTGATTCCAAACTTGGGGATAAAGGGTCTGGCAACCCAGAAATACATCCAAATGCAAACAGAGCACAGGAAAAATATCTTTGCTCTGGCCCAAAGGTTCCAAATGTTTTGTTTATCATCCTCTTTTCAGAAAAATAAAATTTTCCTTAGCTACCCTCAATTGATAGATGGAAATCTATCTAACAAGTGGTGCTGGGAAAACTGGGCAACTATTCATTAAGAAAATGAACTTAACCCGCTATCGTCATGCACAAAAAGTCAGATCAAAATGGATTGAAGATCTCAGTATCAGATCTGAATCGATAAAGTACATTGAAGAAAACATAGGCAAAATCCCCCATGACATTGAAGATAAAGGTATCTTCAAAGATGAAACACCACCAAAGCAAGGGAAGCAAAAGATAAACATATGAGACTAATGAATCTAAAAGCTCTTACACCTCAAAAGAAATGGTGACCAAGATACAAAGACAGCCCACGGATTCAGAAAGAATAATCATCCAATGCATATCTGATAAGGGGTCTATATCCAAGATACATAAGCACTGGTGGAAATTTACAATAAAAAATCACCCAACCCCATCAAAAAATAAGGAGAAGAAAAGAACAAAAACTTCTTCAAAGAAGAAATTAAAATGGCCAAAAGGCATTTGAAAAAATTCTTTCATCACTAATCATCAGGAAGATGCAAATCTAAACAACAATGAGAGGAGGGGGATGGGTGCTGGAACAATGTATGGCCAAAACCAAAACATGAACATCTTTGTAATTGTATATTTCACGGTGGTATAATAAAATATTTTTTAAAATCACCAAAAAAACTAATATGTTGAAAAATGAGTTTTCATGAAATAAAATCCATGTATATGGGGGCTATTTGACAATAAAAATCACAATTTTTGCAAAAAAATAATAAACAATAATGAGATATCATCTCACACCACAGAGCATGGCACACATCCAAAAGAGCAAGAACAGCCAGTGCTGGCATGGATGCACAGAGAAAGGGACTCTCATCCATTGTTGGTGGGAATGCCGACTGGCCCAGGATTCTTTGGAAAACAATATGGACATGCCTCCAAAATCTAGAAATTGAGCTCTCATTTGACCAAGCAATACCACTCCTGGTAATGTAAGTTGGCGGCTCAAAAACTCACACTAGAAATACCATCTGCACATCTTTGTTGATAGCAACACTATTCATAATAGCCAGAATATGGAAACAACCCATGTGCCTGAGAAAAGATAACTGATAAAAGAAATTATGGGACATCTACACACTGGAATACTATGCAGCTGTTAGGAAAAAAATTCATGAAATTTGCCTATAAGTGGATGGACATGGAGAGTATCATGCTGAGGAAATTAGTCAGAAGTAAAAGGACAAATTTAGAATGACTGCATTCATTTGTGGGATATAAAAAATAGCATAAGACTAATATCCAAGGCCAGGCAAAACAGGGATCAGGAGGTTTTGGCCAATTTTGGAAATTGACCACAAGTGTGTGGGGGGGCAGTTAGGTAAGATGGAGAGGGGACCACTGTTCTAATAATTGTTGTAATGGGTAATGCCAGAGTAAAACAGTGCATCGAATGTAGCAAAGGAATATACATGATAACCCCTAAATGTATGTATTGCAAGCCACACCATGTAAGAGAAGGGAGAAAGAGAGAAATAGATAGATAGATAGATAGATAGATAGATAGATAGATAGATAGATAGATAGACAGACAGATAGACAGACAGATAGATAGACAGATAGACAGACAGATAGATAGATAGATGAGTAAAGAAAGGTACTTGCCATAGAAGCAGGCTGGGGAGGGGGACGAAATCTGGGGAAATTGGTGTTGGGAAGGGTGCACTGGTGGAGGAATGGGTGCTGGAACACTGTATGACTGAAACCCAATCATGAACTGCTATGTATTTGTATATCTCGTGTGGTGGTCTAATGGAATTAAAAATATATAAATCAGGGCCAGAGCGATAGCCCAGCTTGTAGGGCATTTGCCTATCATGCAGCCGGCTCATGCCGGCCAGGGTTCAATCCCCGGCATCCCATATGGTCCCCCGAGCACCGCCAGGAGTGATTCCTGGAGTGCAGAGCCAGGAATAACCCCCTGATTGCTGGGTGTGACCCAAAAAGCAATATATATATATATATATATATATATATAAATCAAAATGAAATTCTAAGAAAATATTCACAAAATCACAAAGTATATGATCAAGAAAATGAAAGAGCAGAAAAATAAAAGATATAATGTAGACATAACCTCCACATAGTATAACTATATGTGTTCTTGATATAACAACTAAATGATAACACACTTGCAAAACAGATTACAAATCATTACCCAATTATGATATCATAATATAACCCAATCATAATCCAAAACAGATTACAAATCATAACCCATAAAATTTATAAGTTTTTCTATAAGAAACCCAGTTCATTATAATGATATAGATAAAAATAAAGGGAGTATTTATCAAAGTGAGCAGTTGTAATGATAATATCAAATTAGACTGATTTTAGAGTGAAGAAATAGGGTATAAAATGATAGTGGTCAGAATACGTGCAGTCTTTGGATAGGGTAGGTCGTATTGCACTTGTCCCACAAGATTTCAATCCTTGATATCTGGCACTCCAGATGGTCCCCTGAGCAGTGCCAGGAATAATTCCCTGAGCACGGAGCCTGGAGTAACCCTGAGCATCATTAGGTAGGTGACTCAAAAACCAAAAAATTAAAAAAAGAAAGGAAAAGAGAAAGGAAAGAGCTCATCATATAATAATATGGATGAGCCTTTCAGATCACCTGGTCATTATAAATGTCTGCAAGTTGAAAACTGTGTGAAGCAAAAATGGATGGAACCGGAAGGAGAACTAGTTAAATTCGCAATTACAGCTGGATTCCTTTTCTCAAAAATTGACAGTATAGTCAAAACAAAATCCCTCAGGAAATTAAAGTACCTAAAAACATTCTCAACCAAAAGAAACTAATCAACATTTATAGAACATTTCACTCCATAATATCCTATCTTGGTTAATACACAGTCAAAATCTCTAGTTTACAGAATCATGAGCTAAGTAAATGGTTGTGGATTTGAAGGGGAAAAAACCCAGCCAGCCAAATAAATATGCGATCACGATCACGATCACGATCTTCCCGTTGATCATCTATTTGCTAGAGCGGGCACCAGTAATATCTCTATATGTCCTGTCTCATGCAGCTATCACAAACCCAACAGTTGTTTCCCAAACCGTCCTTCAAAGGAATGATGGTCCATGTTCACAAAGAGCTTGAGTCATAACTGGCCCACAGTGGAAGCCCAGATATTCTTCAACAGGTGAATAACTGCCCAAAGTGTTCTCTGTATGCCCTGAAGCATAGGTCAGCAACAAAGAAACTACTGATACACACTACCAGGATGGAAGAGGCTCCTGATGCATTGATAAAGAAAAAGAAATCACTGATACACACTACGGGCTGGACCAGCCTGCACATAATCAAGCAGAGGAGGAAAAGGTCATTACCAACAGGTTACAATATGTATGATTCATTTACGCAATATGCTAGAAATGCAAAAGTATAGAGAAAAGAGATCAATGGTTGTCAGGAGCCAGGGAAGGAGTCATAAGTAGATGTGACTAGGAAAACACAACGGTGAGTATCCCAGCAGGGAAGGAAATGGTCTGTGTCTTGGCTGCCTCCACATTGATTTCCTGACCCTGATGTTGGACTGTAGCTTTGTGAGACGTTACTGTGGGGGGAAACTGAGTAAAAGACACAGGGGAACTCTATCTTACAACTACAAAGGAAACCACACAGATCGCCAAGCTAAAGAGGTATCTCTCTCAGTTTGAATGTAATGTCCTATTTCTATTCCTCTGCTGCTAACCTTTTCACGGTCAAGCTGTGTTTCGGGGGCTGGGACACTCTCATCCATCTTTCGCAAACCCACTACTCCAGGGAGAGCCTATCCACCACAGCCAGAGCCGTCTGCCCCCATTAGTGGAGCACGCACAGTCGAATCTGAATGACAGCTGAGGCACATATGGAAGCCATTACTTCATTCCACAGTGTGGGATGAGGTAGTGAGACTCTTAAATAAGCTGAGCCCTGGGGTCTGGGCGGTGATCGTATGGAGAGGTCAGGCCTCAGTCACAGGGCTGTGAGGAACAGATAAATTAGTAGCCCAGCTGACCCACAGAGGCCTCAGTGAAATGCTGTTCTGGAGGGCTGAAAAGCCCCAGGTGTCAAGAGCTAGGAAGGAATAGTCCAGGCTCTGTGTTTCTTGATAGAGGCCTTTGGGGAAGGGACAGGACAAAATACTATTGTGGTGAAGCCCCAGGCTAATCAGGAACAGGCAGCATTACAGACAGGAAGTTCTGTGCAAACTCTGTTTCCACCCATTGGATGGTGTCATTAACCTGCCTAAAATATTCTCAGAGCAAAGTCCCTGGCTTCCTCTAACCCTGAATCTCCTACTCCTCTCTATGCTTCCCTCCTTCCCTGTCCAACCTTCCAAGCCATTTCTGTAATGTTCTAAATAGTTGCTGGCCACAGGACTTTTGCAAGTGTTTTCTGTTTGGGATGATCTTGCTGTGGGGAATGTCTTCCTTAACTCACTCATGCCAGTGGACCAAAGAACTTCCGTTCTCCTCACCTCCTACAACTATGCCCTACTTTGTTTTTTATGGTCACATTTTTAACTAGGGAGTTTAGCCTTATGGAAGCTAGCAATCATTTTTTTAAGTGTACAACCATATGCCTGGCTCCCAAGACACTGTCTAGTTATAGTAGATGCTTAAGAACTATTTGTTGAAGGATTGAAAAAATGAGGAGGTAAGAATAAATGCAGGCTAGGTCCATGAACAAAAGCAGAGACAGGTTGAGATGGTGAGAGCAGGGCCTTTCTTCCCCTACTTCCAAAGGTCCCACAACAGATATAAATATAAACCAGTGTTCTACTAATTGTGGGAAATGGTAACAAACTAGAACCAAGCATTGAATGTACACAAATGGATTTACATGATAATCCCTAAATGTTTGTAGGGCAAGCCACAATGTATAAGAGAAGGGAGAGAGAGAAGAAGAGAGAGAGAGAGAGAGAGAGAGAGAGAGAGAAGAAAAGGAAAAGTGCCTGCTATAGAGGCAAGCTGGGGGATGGGGGAGGGAATCGAGGACATTGGTGGTGGGAATAGGATACTGGTGGAGGGATGGGTGCTGGAACATATATGGCTGAAACCCAATCATGAATATCTATGTAATTGTATATCTCACAGTAGTATGATAAAATTCTTATAAAAAAAAGACCCCCCCAAAGAAATAAAAAAAAGACCCCACACACATTTTCAGGAGGGAGGAGGAAAGAGCTGAATACTTTCAGTATTCTTGTCACATTGTCACAAGGAGTTTCTTTTCTCAAACCCATTTCCAGGGTCCATATATATATATATATATATATATATATATATATATATATATAAATTGCTTTTTGGATCACACCTGACAATGCTCAGGGGTCACTCCTAGCTCTGCACTCAGGAATTATGGTGGTGCTCAGGGGACCATATGGAATGCTGGGTATCGAACCCGGCCGGCATGGGCCAGCTGCGTGCAAGGCAAATGCCCTATCCGCTGGACTATTGCTCTGGCCCCTATTTTATATTTTTGCCAAGAAAAATATTGAGACTTCTCAGAAAGAGAATCGGAGGAAGTTATTTCCTTGTATAAAGACTGAGATCCAAAGTTTACACAGGTACACAGCCTTATTTACAGACGTGAATTAAACACAGAGGCAATTAGATTGGGGGGGGGGGTGGTTCTAATTTCAAGGGGAGGCCTCTGTATGCCTATAAGTTCTAAGCCCAAAGCAATAAAACTGAAACCCAAGGCCAATCAATCGTAACCAGCTAGCTTTAAGCTACAGCCAATCATTAGATTCCTTATTTTCACTCTACGAACTTCCTATTGGTGGAGTGCTCCTAAGCACTTCTAATCTTTTTGTAAAAAATTTTCATTATACCACCGTGTGATATAAAATTAAAAAGATGTTCATGATTGGGTTTCAGTCAGACATTTTTCCAGCACCCATCCCCTCCACCAGTGTCCCATTCCCACCACCAATATCCCCACATTCCCTCCCCTCCTCTTCCAACCTGCCTCTATAGCAGGTACTATTTCTTTTATTTCTCTCTCTCTCTCTCTCTCTCTCTCTCTCTCACACTGCACACACACATTGTGGCTTGTCCTACAAACACTTAGGGATTATCATGTAAATCCCTTCATATACATTCAATGTTCAGTTCTAGCGTGGCATTAACATTTCCCATAATTAGTAGAGCACTAGTATATATTTATATACCACAAATGAATGCAGTCATTCTTTATCTGCCTTTTACCTTCTGACTAATTTCACTCAGCATGATACTCCATGTCCAGCCATTTGCATGTAAATTTCATGACTTCATCTTTTCTGACAGCTGGATGAGAGTCCCTTTCTCCTTGCATCCATGCCAGCACTGGTTGTTCTTACTCTTTTTTTTCTGCCAACTTTATTTTTATTTATTTAATTTTTATTACAATACCATGAGATAGACATTTACAAAGCTGTTCATGATTGGATTTCAGTCATACAGAGTTCAGGCATTCTCCACCGTGCACATTTCCCAGCACCAATGTCCCCAGATTCCCTCCCCTCCTCCCCCAGCCTGGCTCTATAGCAGGCACTTTTCCTCTTCTTATTTTCTTATTCCTCTTCCTCTCTCTCTCTTTCTCTCTCTCTCTCTCTCATTGTGGCTTGCTTACATACATTTTAGGGGTTATCATGTAAATCACTTTGCCTACATTCAAGGTTCAGGTCTTTTTGATCAACTTTTTCTACTTAACAAATAACTGGCTGCTGACTTTATAAACTTTAGTTTTTCAAATCAGGGAATTAACATTGATGGGTAAGACAAGTTGCAGAAGGTGTTCTTACTCTTTTGGATGTAGCACTTCTAGTCTTGCACTGTCCAATTTGAATAGATTTCAGCTCAGACTCTTAAACATTTTAATATGCCTGAGTTGATCTTTCAACAAGGGTCAAAGGATGTGGAGGTGTTGAATGAGGAAAGAAAAGAACTTGGGATAATGGCAAAGATTATGCATGCCTGGAAAAAAAATTTTCAAGATAATGGAAATTTTTTGATGAAAACTGCTTTAATAATTAATTCTTAAAAATTATTTTACCGTGTAGGTATATCAAAGTGAGCTAAATCACACTTAGACAGCATACTACTGAATGTTATAGTTTCTGCACTGAAATACATAGACAGTCACAAACTAGTACCTAGGAAGACATATATTTAGAAATACACTCACTCTAGATTTGATAAGGAAAGTGTAAAAGATATTATGACTCTTTACAAAGAGAAAATCTGCAAGACTAATAAAAGCAAATCATTTCTTGTAATATGAATATGCAAAATTAAAGATGATAAACTAATGTTTACATAAATATCAAATCAATAATTAGTTTACACATTGCCAATATCCATTGAAGTATGCTGAGTAGTTCTATGACAATCTCCCCAGTGTCCCCCCCCCCCTTAGGTAAAAAGAAAAATCCAGAGGCTAAATTTCAACACTTGAAAATGACACATAAAAAGACAGTGATGACTGCTGGCCACAGACAGTAAATGGAGGAGGGAACACAGCAGAGGGTATTAGAAACGAAGCACAATTTAAGCCAAGTATTAAGGACAGCATTTCAACAACAAATATACTTGGCTAAAATTTAACTTCACACAGATGCACAGCTGTGCCGCCCCGCCCACGTGGGAGCAGCCCATGGAGTCTCTGAGGAATTGGCTCATCCCAACTGAGCCCAATGTAGCTCCTAGGATAAAGCAGCACGTGGGGGGAGGCCACGCTGGCCAGAATTGAAGTGGGGATTTGGGCTCCTCCCTCTCCCTGCCGGTGGGCATGGGTACGGTCTCGCAGCCTCTGCAACCAGATGATCCGACAAGGGACAGACCAGATGCACGGCCGCGCAAGAGGCTTAGATAACAACGGGTCTAGGCCCAGGTCCTTCCCAGGGTCTTTCACATCTGTACACCATAATGATCATTGTAGCTGTAACAAACTGGGGAGGTTGATGGGAAATGAGGAACTATAATGTCACGCTAGAACTCACTACTGAATATATACATAGAGAATTGTATCATAAACCGTAAGGCAAGTCACAGAGTGGAAGAGAAGAGAGAAATACAGAGACATAAACAGAAATAGAAAGAGAGAAAGATAAGGTGCCTGCTATAGGAGCAGGCTGCAGTTGGTTGGGAGGGAGCATTGAGACATTGGTGGTGGGAGTGGGGCACTGGTGGAGGGCTGGGTGCTAGAACATTGTATGACAGAGACCCAATTGTGAACATCCTTATAATTGTGTATCTCACAGTGGTATAATATACAATTTTTAAAAAAGATGATTAAATACTTTTAATCATCTTTAAAAAAGAAAAAAAAATTGACTTCACTCATCTAGCAAGCAGAATTTTTCATACTAAACAATGAAAATTAAACATGACATAGCATCTAATATATGAAGACAAGAAGTTGGAGCTAATGTCTTACTACCACTTGTTACTGTTGTTGTGGGGTCACAGCTGGGGGGTGCTCAAGACTTACTTTTGGTTCTGTGCTTAGGTATTGTCCCTGGCAGGGCTTAGGCGTCCACATGTAGTGTCAGGTTTGGCTACATGCAAGGCCTTCACCATGCTACTATCAATCTGGCCCTTAATAGTACAGTTTAAATGAAACTGCTTGATTATGAACTTGTATTTATATGAAAAACAAATAGCAAAGTTTCCAGTAGGGCCTGTTAAGATTTATGAAAAAAGAATAACTTTCCCTGCATCATCTCTCCTCTTTCTCTCTGGCACTGGCTCCAATGTGCACAGGGTCCAATATGGGCAATACACATCTGACCTTAGGGATTCAAATAAGCATCCTAACAACAGAATAATTCAAAGCAGGCTGCAAGGACCCTCATTTCTATTGTTGAAGGAATTAAAAAAAAGATGAGCTTCACCACCAATTAACCTCTTAAATGCTAATTACAGAAAATGAGGGATCAAGGTGCTTGGCACAGTCTGGCCTTGGTCCCCCCAGCTCAGCAGTCAGAGCAAGGCTTAGAGAGAAAAAGGATAAAGTGGATGCAGATGCCTGCTTCAGGTTCCTGTATTCCTGGGGAAATGCACAGCCCAGTTGGCAAGGAATATAATCAGCTCCAGTAGTGAAACAAAAAACAGAACTGATCTTCAGTAGGAAACTTGCACTGGAGCAGGATTGGCGTTAGGAATTATTAGAGAAGAGAATACTAGAAGAGAACACTAGGCTAATGAAAAAAATGCCCGCCACAGAGGCAAGTTGGAGAAGGGTGGGGGGAACCTGGGACATTGGTGGAGGCTAATGACACTGGTCTATTAGTCCACTGGTATATTACGTGGTTTGAAACTCAATAAAATATCTTTGTAATTGTGTAATTCACAGTGATTTAAATAAAAAAAGCATCAAATGAAGGGAACTTTGTAGGTCTCAGCCCAGAGCACTTGTTTGTAGGACTTCTCTGATCATGGATGAATTGTTCAACATTCATTACAGTCTGTGGAATAAGAAGGCAGAGAACTTCAAAAATTGTTTCTGATGGACAGGAAAGATGATACTGAACAGGGTTCAGGTCCTGGTACCTCACACCATCAGGAATGATCCCCGATTGCAAAGACAAAATTGAGCTCTGAGCACTACTAGGTGTGACCCAAAACAAATAAATGAACAAATAGAAAAAAATAGTTTCTGGGTTTTTGTTGTTCTTTTTTGTTTTGGGACCATAACTAGTGGTGCTCAGGGCTTTCTCTCTGGCTTGGAGTTCAAGAATCACTCCTGATGTTGCTCAAGGGACCATACAGATTACTTTGAGAATCTTTATGCCACAAAACAAGAGAACCTTGAAGAAATGGGTAAATTCCTGGATTCCTATAATGTCCCAAAGCTGAAATAAGAAGATTTGGAATTGAGGAAATTGAAATGGTAATCAAAAGTCTTCCCCAAAACAAAAAGTCCAGGCCCAGATGGATTCAATAATGAATTCTTCCAAACCTTTAAAGAGTACCTAATGCCAATCCTCTTCAGGTTTTTCACGAAATTGAACAAACAAAAAACTGCCAAACAGTTTCTATGAATTAGACATCACTCTGATACCAAAGACAGACATAAACACTACAATAAATAGAACTGCAGGCCAATGTCTCTGATGGTCGAGTAGAATTCATGCCAAGGATGCAAGGATGGTTTAACATTCACATTTGGTCAACATAATACGCTATACCAATAAAAGGAAAAATAAAAACTATATGATCTTATCAACAGTTAATGCAGTTAAAGCATTTGACAAGATCCAACACTCATTCATGATGAAAACTCAACAAAGTTGGAGTTGAAAGAACTATCTTCAATATAGTCAAAGTCATCTATTACAAGCCCACAGCATGCATTATCCTCAATAGGAAAAAACTAAAAGCCTTCCCTCTAAGATTAGGCTCAAGACAAGGTTGCCCACTCTCTCAATTCTATTCAACACAATTCAGTACTGGAAATAATTGTCAAGCAGTTATGTAAGAATAATATATTAAGAGCATCCAGATAGGAAAGGAAGTCAAACTATCACTATTTGCAGATGACATTATACCATACTTAGAAAATCCTAAAAACTACAAAAAATGTTTCTATAAACAATAGCTCTTTATAAGAAAGTGGCAGGTTACAAAATCAACACCCAAAATCCATGGCTTTAATATATGAACATAATGAAAGAGAAGAAAAGAGATACTAAGAAACAATCCCATTCACAATTGTGCCTCAGAAAATTAAACACCACAGAATCCCAGAGGTAAAGGACTATTCAGAGAGAACTACAAAACACTACTTCAAGAATAAAAGAGGACACAAGGAAATGGACACATACCCATGCTCATGGATCACAATGATTAACATTGTTGAAATGTCAATACTCCCAAAGCATTATATAGGTTCACTGAAGTCCCTCTAACGATACCTATGATAATTTTTAAAGAAATGGATCAAACACTCGTAAAATTCATATGGCAAAATAAACCCCCCAAGAATAGCTAAAGAAATTCTTGGACAAAAGAAAGACTGAGGCATCACTTTCCTCAACTTCAAAATGCACTACAAAGCTACAGTAATTAAAATAGCATGGTATTGGACTAACGACAGACTCACAGATCAAAGGAATAAAGCTGAATATCCTTACCAAAGGAATAAACTTGAATATCCTGACATAGACCCTCAAATGTAAGATCATGTAATCTTTGATAAAAGAGCAAGACATTGGAGCTGGAAAAGCCTCTGCAATTAGTGGTGCTGGGAAAACTGAGCAGCTAAATGCAAAAAACAAAACAAAACACAACAAAACTCAGACCTCTTTCTAATGCCAGGAACAAAGGCTATATCAAAATGATAAAAGACCTTAATATCAGACCTGAATCAATAAGGTAGATGGAGGAAAACATATGCAGAACTCTCCATGACATTGAAGTTAAAGTCATCTTCAAAGATGAAACACCACTGACCAAGCAAGTGGAAGCAAAGATAAACAAATGGGACTTCATTAAACTAAGAAGCTTCTGAACTTCAAAAGAGATTGTGACACATCTACACCTCTACGTTTATTGCAGCATTATTCACAATAATCAGAATCTGGAAACAACCCAAGTGCTGAGAACAGATTGACTGGTTAAAGAAACTATGGTACATCTACACAATGAGATAGTATGCAGCTGTTAGGAAGGATGAAGTCATGAGATTTGCTCATAAATGGATGAACATGGAGAGTATCATGCTGAGCGAAATGAGTCAGAAGGAGAAGGACAGACACAGAATGATTGTATGAATTTTTGGGGTGTAAAAACATAATGTGAAAAAATTATCTAAAGACAGCAGCAACAAGGGTCAAGAGGTTTGGTGCACAGTTGAAAACCTGCTTTAACCTCTTGGAGAAAAGGTATTTGGGATAATCATGGGACCACTATGCCAAAGATATTGGTAAATGACCACTGTGTAAAAACTGCATGCATAATTGGTAAAGGAATAAACATGGTAACCTCTCCATATCTGTACTGCAAACCATAATGCCCAATGGGAGAGAGAGAGAGGGGAGAAAGAAAAAAAAGTGCCTGCCATAGAGATAGACCAAGGGGTGGGGAGTGGGGGCATGGCAGTAGAAAAGGAACACTTTGGTGGTGGGACAAATGCACTGTTGGAGGGATGGGTGTTGGAACAATGTGTGACTGAAACCTGGTCATGAACAGACGTCTAACTGTATGGAACAGTGACTCAATAAAATTTAAAAAAGAAAAGAAATGGTGATGAAGATACAGAGACAACACATGGAATGAGAAAAATTATTCACCCAATACCCATTTGATAAGGAGTTAATATTTAAGATATATTAAGGCACTGATAAAACTTTACAACAACAGAAATCCAACTCCATCAAAAAAAATGGGGAGGAGGAAATCAACAGAAACTTCCTCTAAGAGGAAAAACAAATGGCCAAAGGTGCATGAAAAAAGCCTCTACATTGTTAATCGTCAGGAGATGCAAATCAAAATAACAATGAGATATCGTTTCACACCACAGAGATTGGCACACATTAGGAGAACTAGAAAAACCACTGCTGGCACAGATACAGGGAGAAAGAGACTCTCAACTATTACTGTGGGAATGCTAACTGCTTCCAGTCTTTTTTGGAAAATATGGACATTCCCAAGAAACTAGAAATTTTCTTTAAGTATTTTATTTTACAATATACAATAAAGGCTGTTTATGTTCCTGGAGCAAGCAGATGCCCGTGGGCTCTACTAGCATGAGACAGGACATATGGAGATGTTACTGGTGCCCGCTCGAGCAAATCGATGATGAACGGGAAGACAGTGATACAGTGATTTTATTATACCACCATGAGATATACAATTAAAAAAGATGTTCATATTTGGCTTTTGGTCATAAAAAACTAGAAATTGAGCTCCCATATGACCCAGCAGTACCACTTCTGAGAATAACCCTGGGGGCAAAATACATCTATCTGTACTTCTCTATTCATTGCAACACCATTCACAATAGCCAGAATCTGGAAACAACCAAGAACACATGACTAGATAAAGAAAAAACTATGATAATTTACATAAGGAATACTATGCAGCCACCAGGCAAAGTGCATTTATGAAATTCACCCATAAATGGATGGACATGGATAGTATCATACTCAGTAAAATGCTTAAAAGGAAAACAGACATAGAATGATTCTCTCATCTGTGGAATATAAAAAATTGTCTGAGACTAATATCCTTGGATAGTAGAAAAAAGGGCCAGGAGGACTGGTCCATGAACGGAAGCTTGCTACAATTGGAAGGGCCGGGGAGGGCAGTTAGGATAGAGAAGCGACCACTATTACAAAGAGAGTTGGAAATGATCATTCTGAACAATGATCATTACTCTAGTGCTGAGAGTAAGTAAAGGATATACTCACTACTCTGATGCTGAGAGTAGGTAAAGGATATACATATTAACCTGTCAGTACCTATATTGAAAACCATAACTTTCAGAAGAAAAAAAGAAAGAAAAAGTGCCTGCCATGGAGGCATGCTGGTGTGGGGTTGGTGGGAGGGAAACTGAGGACATTGGTGGTGGGAAATGCACACTCTCTAAGGGATGGGTATTGGAACTGTGTATCTGACAGTGATCCAATTTAAAAAAATTGTTTCTGACCCATCCACTTCAGACCCACAGCTGTGCTGCTTGGCTGGCCCCATGTGGAAGCAACCCATGGAGCTGACCTTCCGGTAAGGGGCTTGGCCATCCCCTGGCTGAGTTCAACATTGCTCCAAGGGTTTGCTCTCATGAGCGGGAGAGAGAACCATGCTGGCCGGACTCGGAGTGGAGTTTTGGGCCCTGCCCTTTCCTCCGCCTCCTTGCCAGTTGCCCCGGAAGAGAGAGACCCACCCACGCCAGACTCACATGTCCCTTGGCATGCGGCCGCAAAGTGGCCGCGTGATATTTTTTATAGGATACTGAATTTTGCATAAGTTTCTTCCCAATTTCTTTCACATTTATACATAGTTAACAGTTATAGACATGGTTTAACTGATACCAGTAAGCCTGGCAAGAAGCCAAAGCAAACCACACATCATCAGTTAGTCATTCTCAACATCCAGACTCCATAGTTCCTCAGAGATCCATCCAACAGAAAACCTGATCCTCCCCCTCTAAGTTTCATCAGTAAATGCTCGGATTGAGAGCCTTCTACTGAGACTATACCACCTATACGGTAAAGCCTGGCAAGCTACCGTGTTTTATTTGCTTTTTATGCCAAAGACTAGTAACTATTATGGACCTCAGTTCCATAACCTGAAGAATGGTTTCAGGCTCCTCCTGTCCCTGTAGCAAGTAGATGCCCTTGGGTTGCACTTAGTTGTGACAAGACTAATGGAGATGTTACTAGTGCCCACTCGAGCAATCGATGAACAATGGGAAGACAGTTTCTGAGGGGCTGGTACAATAATATAGCAGGAAGGATATTTGCCTTGCACACTGTTGACCTGGATTGGATCCTGGACATCCCATATGAGCCCCTGAGCACCACCAATGTAATTCCTGAGTAGAGCCAGGAGTAACCCCTGAATATAGCTATCAACTGCTGCCCCTAAACAAATAATGAAAGAAAAGAAATTTTCTGAAACAAGTAGATGCAGACTCCTGAGCTGCTTGGATTCCTGTTTGGAACAACGTGGAGTGGTTTAAAGAAGACACTAAAGAATAAAGACCTGAGTACTCTGGGTCTTGCCCTGCATCACACAGTAGTGTCTCCTCATCCTACTTCTACCTCCTACTATGTAGAGAAATATATTATTAATGATTAAGTCTTAGGTTTAGAAAATGCCATAGTTTGGTTGGGGAGGGAAATAACAGTTCATTAATAACATCACTGCATTCAATATCACTTATTATAGTGTTGTTGATGAGGAAGAAATCCAGGTTTTTGCTGAAAGATGTTACCTGAGGACCTGCTTTCCTAAGACTCTGCCTCACCTTTGACAGTGCAGAGCTCTATTGTACATGGAACATAAAGAAACACAATAAAGGAATGGGGGTTGGATAATGCATCAGACACCAAGAGCCAACCTAAGAACTGAGTTTCTCAAGGAAATAGGAGGGATGCAGATACTGGTAGAAGGTGTGGGCTGGAACATTGTATGACTGAAACTCTATTATGAACAGGATAAATCTGTTTACTGTGCCCTATAAAATCTTCTTAAAGATGCCTTTTCTCAGAGCTGAAAAACTGAGAGTAAGAACTGAGAGCCTACCTACTACAGAGTATCCCACCCGCACAGTAGAGCCTGGCAAGCTACCCGTGTCATATTCAATATACCAAAAACAGTAACAATAATAGACCTCACTCCCATGACCTGAAGGAATGATCTGAGGCTCTTCATGTTCCTGGATTGAGTAGATGCCCTTGGGCTACACGAGCACACAGGGATGAATTGAGACATCATTGGTGCCCACTCCAGCAAATCGATAAACAATGGGAAGACAAGTGATACAAGTGATTTCTCAGAATGTGCCCCAACTAGGTGTGCAAATGCTTGTAGCCACAGGGGACTGTTGTTGGAGACCAAGCATGCAAGCACAAGGCCACCATTCATAACCTCAGGAGTCAAGGCCTCTTCCCAGCTGTGGATCCAGCACTGCAGGGTGCCCGCTGTGGACACTGAGGTTGACACTGCTAACCAAGGTTGGGCATGCATGAGAATTTAGCCAGGTCCTCCCCTGACCCATCAATCTTGACAGGTATTCTTTATTGACTCACTGTGATGCGTTGGAGTGGGAACAGAATTTCATTTTCCATTGTCCCATTACTTACAACTTCATTTCCTATGACCAAGAAGTTGGGCTAAATACATGAAACTGCTTCTTAAAAAAATATCAGCCGCATCCAAAATAAAATAGACCCATCCTTGTTATCCAGAAGTGATTATAAACGGGCCTTTCAAATCACCTCTGGGAAGAGAGCAAGCAAGTGGTCATTTTTACAGTGTAGCAAAGCAGCAGAGTGAGAATGACAGGAGCCAGAGCACAGATGATGATGATGATGATGATGATGATGATGATGATGATGAGTGTGTGTGTGTGTGTGTGTATGTGTGTGTATTCATTATGGAGAGTCCAGCTACTCAGGCAGGGACAATGAACATTCAGTTATCCAGTGCAATTTGAAGGTCCAAATCCATAGCCCAGATTGCACTGGGCTAAGAAACAAGACCCCAGCTCCATGGGGCTGGTGGTCAGAGGTAGTGGTCTTAGCATCTGTCTCAAACTCTCTCTGAACCAGGTCTTCAGACAAGTGTCTTCAGGGGAGCTGAGGAATGAAGCTTGGTCGTCTTCCATAATTTCCAAAGGAAAGTTTACGGCGAACCAACAAGCATAGGGATAGATACTGCTTGAAGGGCATTTCAAAGGTTAGAGCCTTGTCTTCATACAGGTAGAACAGCTGCTAAACATGCTCACTAAGTTTGGCAAGTTGTTTCTTTTCTTTTTTTTCTTTTGTTTTTGGGCCACACCCAGCGGTGCTCAGGATTTATTTCTGGCTCTGCCCGTCGGATCATTTCAGGTAGCTGGGATGGAACCCAAGTAGTCTGCGTCCCAGGCAAACACCCTACCCATTGTACTATCACTCCAGCCCCAAACTAT
Source organism: Cryptotis parvus (assembly GCA_021461705.1). NCBI lineage: Eukaryota > Metazoa > Chordata > Mammalia > Eulipotyphla > Soricidae > Cryptotis > Cryptotis parvus. The sequence goes on along the minus strand of JAJIBD010026172.1, from coordinate 26,488 downwards.
TTTTTTTAAGTTTTGGAATAAGACAGCTGTGCACAGCATTGTCTACTCATGCTTTTCAGAGTGGAGCATGCTCTCATTGATAAGGGCACATGGACTACTCCTGGGAGGCTGTTCCAACAAGCCTTGTGGGATTATCTGGTTCTTGGTACTCAGCTGCCTATACAAATATTCCTTGCAGTTGGTGCTGAGATAGTGCTATAAATACTATGGAGGAGATCACTGAAATCTAAATACTGAATGTGGTTCTACATCTAGTCAGCCAGACTATGTTTTCTCAGCAAAAGAGTGACAGCTTTCAGGTTTCAGTGAATCTCCTAGAAATTGAGTGTAAAAGGGCCAGAGTATACTTGTCTTGCACATGGCCCATCCGTAGGTCTCCTGACCCCCACCAAAAGTGGTCCCTGAGCACAGAGTCAGGAGTAGGTCATGAGCACTGCTAGCTGTGGTCTCCAAACAAACAAAAAATAAATAAGTGAATGTAAAACTCACATGTAGAAAAATGGAGCAGAACTTCCATCAAGCTATCAGAGTGGAAGTATAAACATTATGTTGCCACCAGTACATAAATCCACCCCTCTACTCCGAGGAGGGCCAAGGAACACAACTCTGGATGACTCCGTCCCATTTGGATGATTCTGGTCTCCACACCTAAACCAATACACCAGACATAACCCTGATTCTCAGAACTACTTTGGGATGGTCCCTTCAAGTAAAATAGAAACTGACTGTCTTGGGCAAACTCTTACTGCAAGATCTCAAGGGTGGGGGGGGGGTAACTGTCCTTTCATCACACCAGGTATGGGGGGGTGAGATAACAGTGAAAAATCCTGGCAGCCAAGAAAGGAGATGATGGTTCTGGAGTTGTCAACCTGACTGCCTACAGAGCCTCAACCAGACACAAAGGCCAGGGGCTTCTTCCAGCCTTAGTGTCAGAGTGAATCGAGCTCTGCTATTGCAACTGAAAACATTCTCCACTGACACAAGAAGTTTTGTTCCAAAGTAACAAAAGACTGACTTAAAAGCACTAATCATGAATGTCTGCTCAGGCCTGGGAAGAGAGAGTAGACATGTGAGATAATTAGACAATTTATCCTTGGCCTTATAAGGTGGTAGTGCTGATTTTTGTTTGTCTGGGAGTGGGGAACACACTCAGTCAGTGCTCAGGGCTTATTCCTGGATTTCTGCTCAGCAATTATTCCTAATGGGATTCAGGGAGCCCTATAGAGTGCCTGGGATTGAACATCCTGAATTACAAAGTGGTTCACAATACAGTTGGTTCAGATATTCAGTATTTCAGCACCAGTCCATCACCAATGTTATCTTACCACGACCAAGGTCCCCAGTTTCCCACCCACCCCAAGCCTGCTCCCTTAGCAGTCACTAATTATTATACTTTACATTGCTTATTACAACATATGTCTTGTAATGATGGTGCATCAGTAGTATAACAGCCACACACTCCAGGAACTCCAAAATCTTTAATGGGGTGATAAATATGGTGTTAAATTTTAACTGTGTGTAGGCTTTGGGGCATGGTGGTGGTCCAATCCCAACTCCACGAAAGCCTGGAGATTTTAGTAAAAACCCTGAGTACCTGAGTTTTTCATCAGCTTAATTTTTGGGTGGAGCTTGCCCAAGCAGTGGAGTCCAGCCTTGAACATGATCATTATTGTGGAGTGTGAAGGTTTTCAGCTGCTACGTGTGTGCTGGGAGGGGCCAGATCCAAACCTGTCTCAGGTGCCAAGTAATCTAATCAAACAGTCCAGAACTGATCCAGAAATTTATATATATAAATCTTGAAAGAGATCAATAAGCAGAGATGCCCCCAGTCTGCCAGGCTAACTCACCTGGGGCAGTTCAGAAGGGGGCCACTTTGAGTCTGGTCCATCCCAGCAGAGCCCCAGCAGCCAAAAAGACTTCACACTCCACTATCATCTCCACGTTCAAGGCTGGACTCCACTGACTGGAAAAGCTCCACCCAAAAATGAAGATGCTCAAAAACTCAGTTTTGTGGGTCTTTTGAGTGGAGGCTATCTTTTAAAGAACAATATTTTGGATGTAATTTCTAGCAGTCATTTCTGTTCTAATTTTACTATACTGTGAGATATACAATTACAAAGCTGTTCATGATTGAGTTTCAGTCACACAGTGTTCCAGCACTCATCCCTCCACCAGTGCACCCTTACCAACACCAATTTCCCCAGATTCCCTCTCCCAGCCTGCCTCTATGGCAGATACTCTTTCCTTCTCCTCCTTCTCCTTCTCCTCCTTCTCTTTCTTCTTTATCATTTTCTTTGTCCTCTATTTTCCCCTCTCTCTTCTTCCCTTCTCATGTACATTGTGACTTACAATCACACATTTAGGGGTTATCATGTATATCCCTTTGCCTAGGTTCAATGCTCAGTTCTAGTCTAGTGTTATCATTTACAATTATTAAAACACTGGTACATTGGTCCTATCTTTATCTTCTGACCCCCCCACGCTTGTGGTAAATTCCAAGCACAGACAAGTCCTCCTGGTCCCTGTTTTGCCTGGCCTTGGATATTAGTCTCATACTATTTTTTTCATGTCCCAACATGAATGCAGTCACTTTATATCTGTTCTTTTCCTTCTGACTGATTTGACTCAGCAAGAAACTCTCCATGGCCATCCATTTATAGGAAAATTCCATTACTTCATTTTTCCTAACAGCTACATAGTATTCCATTGTGTAGATGTACCATAGTTTCTTTAACCAGTTGTCTATTCTCGGGCACTCAGGTTGTTCCCATATTCTGGCTATTGTGAATAGTGCTGCTATGAACATAGAAGTACAGATGGTGATTTTGGTGTATGGTTTTGGGCCCCCAGGGTACATTACCTTTGCTAGGTCATTAAATTTGATGGGTCAAATGGGAGCTCAATTTCTGGATTTTGGAGGCATGTCTATATTGTTTTCCAAAAATGATGAACCAGTCGGTATTTCCACCAACAATGGATGAGAATCCCTTTCTCTCTGCATCCATGCCAGCACTTGGTTGTTCTTGCTCTTTTGGATATGTGCCAGTTTCTTTGGTGTGAGATAATATCTAATTGCTGTTTTGATTTGCATCTTCCCGATGACTAGTGATGAAGAGCATTAAATTGTGTGCCTTTTTTGGCCTTTCAGATTTTTTCTTTAAGAAAGTTTCTGTTAACTTCTTCCCCCCATTTTTTATGGGATTGGCTTTTATTTTTTTTGTAAAGTTCTACCAGTGTATATATCTTGGATATAAACCCTATCAAATGTGCATGAGGTGAATATTCTTTCTGAATCCATGGGCTGTCTTTTTTATCTTGGTCACTGTTTCTCTTGAGTTGCAGAAGCTTTTTAGTAAGTCCCATATGTTTATCTTTGCTTCCACTTGCTTTGCTAATGGTGTTTCATCATTGAAGATGCGTTAGCTTCAATGTTGTGGAGGATTTTGCCTATGTTTTCTTCAATGTACTTTATGGATTCTGGTCTGATATTGAGGTCTTAATCTGTTTTGATCTGCCTTTTGTGCATAACGTTAGTCAGAGGTTTTAGTTCATTTTTTTTTACATGTAGCTGCCCAGTTTCCCCAGTACCACTTGTTGAAGAGGCTTTTCTTATTCCATTTATGCAGGAGAAGCTGTGTCACTCACACAAGCAGTGCTCAATGTGTTCTCATGGCATTGTTTTACTTGCACACTTTTGATTCTGTGTAGCTACTACAGCATAAGAAAAAAGTGAGATCAGAGCTGGAGCTATTATTTAGTGGTTATGGTGCCTTTCCTGCACTTAGCTCACTTGGGTTCCATTCCTGGCACCTCATATTGTCTCCTGAGCACTGCCCGGAGTGATGCCTGAGCACAGAGCCAGAAGTAAGTCCTAAGAATAGCCGAGTGTGGTCCAAAAAGCAAATAAGCAAAGAAACAACAAAACAGACCAAAGTAGGGGGAAAAAAAAAAAAAGAGAGCCTGGAGTAAGATCGCTAAAATAATGTAAGTTTCTTCAACATGGAGTTGAGGAGTTATTTTCCAAGATTCTCAGATAAAATATAAATAAACCAATTCACCCGTACAAGGGAGAAGAACCACAGAGGCATAAACTTAGGAAGATTCCTCCCCATCTTCCTTCAGCTGTTTCTCTAATGGCTGAAGTCCCACAAACTCAGCCAAGGCATTTGTGTGCTTTAGCTGTGCTTGCTGGGGTGGTGGTGGTGGTGGTGGGGGTGTCTTATGCTTTAGATGCGGTGCTCATGCACACTTTAGTTGCAGTATTCAGTGTTCTATATTGGGGACACACATGCCATTGCTTGTGCTGTGCCAGAGATCCACATCCCTGCTGCCCCTCTGGGACTGTACTCAGCATGTGGGGTGTTGCTGGGGGTCAAATTCTAGGTCTAAGACCTGCAAGGCAGGGACTTGGCCACTGTGTCTAACCTGTTTGTTTTTGCACGAGAAAACTGAAGAACATCCAAGAAGCGCCTAGTGGTTCTTTTGAATATTTGTAACAGCTTTCAATCTGAAACTATTTCTGTGTAGAGGATCTTAATGACTCCCCGTGGCTTACAGAATAAAGTCTCAATCCCATCACAGGTCATATGAATTGGCCCTTGTATTCAACTTAATTTCTTACCACCCTGTTGGACTGTTAGTCCATCAGACTGAACTCTTCAATGACTTCTATCTCTGCTGACTCATTCTCTCCCCTTGCTCCCTGGTAACAGAGTTTAATTTGCACTGGAAGTCAGGCAATTTCTCTCTCTATTATTCTATTGAAATACTCTTCACATTGTATCCCCATTCTCTATCCATCTGTCATTATTATCTTACCCCTTTTCTCTTTCTTTACTACCCAGTATGACCTCTGGCAAAATCGAAGAACAAACGACATGCTCTTACCCAGTTTAGCGTCACCATGCAAGATCAACTCTGGCATCCTGAATGAGAGGATGCATGAGAAAACCCATATCTGCACTTCTCTGAAGTGCTACTCTTATCCAAGGGGCTCCTGGACATTAGGAAGAAAAGGCACCAAGCTCCTGTGAGATAAATCTAATTTTATACTATATTCAATAAGGATCTGTCCTTTTAAGTTTGGAAAAAAATTATGATAGTTTTTTCTGCTCTCCTACTTACCCAGCTTAACTTTGCAACAGCATATGGGACGTTTGTCCCATTGTGCTGGTTTTCCATTGTGTGTGGAAAATTCACATGTATTAGAGATGTTTTATGAAAGAAGTCATTAAGTGTTCGTACATATATGGTGACTATTTCAGGAAATGTAAAGGCTGTACTGTCATATATGGATAGACAATGTTTGGAAGAACCAGTGATTAACTTTGCTATAAATTCTATGATTCAGTTTTACTTGGTTCCTGTTTTGTCTTCTTTTGTTGTCCTTGTGCATATTAAAAGTATAAGAGGAAAGCTGCTCCTATAAATACACTTATCTTTATCAGTTGCTAGAAATGTGGTAGTACTTGCTGCTGACACCAACATGAAAGAGGCACCATCAACAGCAGCACAGAAAATCAAGACGGATAAGTAGAAGCCTCATCTTAGAGCCCAGAGAATGGTCCCAGTGAAGTAGCAGTTGGATAGGGTCCAACCACATTCTAAAAGAATGGAAGTGTGAAAAGAGGTACCCTATTCTTGGCAGTAGCTACTATGTGTGCTCAGGAAAGAAGTTAATGTGAGGGCTTCAGCACTGAGATAACTCTGATATTAACTTGAGGGTTATATCCTAGGAGATGACTTCATAAAAAGGGAGAAAAAGAGTCACCTCTAAGGAAAAATAAGAATTAAAGGATCTAGGGCTAGAACAACAGTAGAATGGTTAGGGTGCATACCTTAAATGTGGCTGACCTGGGTTTGAGCCCCAACATCCCATATGGTCCCCTGGGCCTGCCAGGGAGTGACCCCTCAGCAGTCATGGTCCCCCAAACAAATGAAAAATTTTAAAAATTTGGGATTTAATGTACATAAGTGAAGATATCTGCTCTGCCTAATAGAATAATTCCCCCAATAGATTCCAGGCAATTATTTTTCCAAAATAAGAAAGAGCACTCTAAAATGCACATGATGGCCTCTAAGTGTATGTAGTGCAACCCACAATGTATAAGAGAAGGAAAAGAGAGAGAGGGAGAGAGAAAAAGAGATAAAGAACCTGCCATTTGGGCAGGCTATGGGAGGGGGAGGGAATTGGGTACATTGGTGGTGGGAAATGGGCACTGATGGAGGGCAGGGTGATGGAACACTTTGTGACCGAAACCTCTAAACATGAACAACATTGTAATTGTATAATCTCACGGTGGTATAATAAAATATTTAATAAAAAAAAGAGCACTCTGCTCATGCAATTTCTTACAGAAAAGCATAGACAAAACGTTGAGGGTTTCTGAGGGCCCATGAGTTTTCTTGTTTCCAAAGCTAAAGAAATTGAAATGCAAAATAGGCCTAGGAACAATATAGGTGGAGTTCTCTGGCAGCTAAATTGGGACTACATCGGATTGGGACTACATGTCAGATTTATAGATGTCAGGAGGCAGGGCCAAGAAGGAACAGAAGTTTGTAGCAGCAGCCTTTCTCTTGGTATCCATTCAAATAACCAAGTTACTGATTAACTTGGGTATTTAGCTCTGCCCTTAGTTCTTCCCAAAAGGCACAGGGTCTTAGTTGCTCTAAAGCACATAATGTTAGAGATGTCTGCTCACGGATACCACCTATTTGTTCCGTGAAATGGTGGCACCATGGCTCACAGGCAATCCAGCCTGTTGCCCCTTTACTTTGGGGGCTTTCATGTCTTTCATCTTCTGGAGCGTGTGAAAAATGCGACATGAATTGAGAACATGCAAAGGGCTTTGTTTCCAGTCTGTGGCAACTTGGATACTTCTCCAGCTTTCAATAGATTTGTAGGGATGGGGAAGAGAATAGCTTGGACAAGGAGTCCAAAGTGCTCTTGACAAAAGTGTATTCAGCGAGTTCCTATCTTGGGTTCTTTGAAAAAACAAATGCTTTCTGAATAGTTAGGACTTAGCCAGAAGAACAAAAGATCTGGGCAGTACACTGATGCTTTAATAAACCAACAACTATCATGCTAGAAATACCTTGAATATCTAATATTGCTTCCATCTGAAACTTGGGTGGTCCTTATGAAGTGACAAGTAGAAATACATGCTACATTGAAATTTATATTTTTTCAATATTTTAATAATGAAAAGTATTAATGATTAGTAAACTAAACTAGTTGAAAATTATCAAAACTCATTTTACTACCTTGGTGCCAGAGTAACAGCACGTGGCCAATCCGGTTCAATCCCTGTGCATCACTAGGAGTGAATCCTGAGTGCAGAGCCAGTAGTAAGCCCTGAGTATTGCTGGGTGTGACCCCAAAGAGCAATAAATAAATAAATAAATTACTACCAGAAATTTAAATTGCTCATTTTATATATCTAAGCTCATTTTATATATCTATATGAATTTCAGGTGTCTACGTGAAATTCAAATAAAGGTGTTTAATTCTTTGACAAGCACATTCTTGTCAAAGCTTCAAAGTTTTGTGAAAAACATACAGAGCTGAACTTTGTGACTAAACTGAAATATAAGGATAATGTATGATTTTGAAGTAAAAGAACTATTCTTTTAATCACCTGCTTTAAACTTGGATTTTATATAGTTTAAATACTCAGAAAACAGTGAACTAAAGTAAAAGTACAAATATTGCATCCAATGAATATGCTTTCAAGTTAAATTGCTTCTGTAAAGATCTCCCATGAAATGTTCTTATATTTGACCTTATACTAATAGGTCACTTGTTAACAATGTTGCAGTCACAAAAAGGCTGCTATTTCTTACACAACTTTCTTATGTGTCCATTCATAGAGAATAATACTGGCAATTAATACATTCTCTGTCTTGTGTACTGCCTGACCTACACTGCTGCTTGCATAAATCAGTTTACAAGGGACCATCAAGTCCTCACATGAAGCTATTTTATAGAGTTTCCTTGCTTACAAGAGCCATTGGTGATTTCTTCATGTAGCTAGTACATTTAAAATAAGACATGTAAGCAGATTTATACTGGCCATAAATCATATACTGTGAAATAGTACATATATGCTTATAATGCATGATACTTGTGGGTGAATATTATTTTATACATTAACATGTTAATATGTTATAACAATTAAGAAATAAAAAGTACAGATAGTCCGTCTTTACAAGGGGAAACAGTCCAAGACTGTTAAAGCTGACAATTAATCTTCGCATATAAACACTTTTCTCAGAAAGTAGGAAAAAATTGGACCTGGTGATTATAAAAGGCATGTCCTTCATAAATCATATCAAATTCAATATTTTTAAAAATAAGCACATTATCACCCTCAGTGCATTTTTTGTTTTGTTTTGGGGCTACACCTGGCTGCTTGGGATTACCCTTGACTCTCCACTCAGGAATCACTCCTGTCAGAGGGGATCAGGGACCATATGTGATCCTGGAAATTGAACTCAGGTCAACCGTGTGCAGGCAAGCATTCTACCCACACTGTACCATCTCTCCACTCAGAGACTCTAAACCAAATATGCCAGCTTAGAATCAATTCACACTAAATCCTTCCTTCCTTCCTTCCTTCCTTCCTTCCTTCCTTCCTTCCTTCCTTCCTTCCTTCCTTCCTTCCTTCCTTCCTTCCTTCCCTTCCTTCCCTCCCTCCCTCCTCCCTCCCTCCCTCCCTCCTCCCTCCCCCCTCCCTCCCTCCCTTTCTTCCTCCCTCCCTCCCTCCCTCCTCTCCTTCCCTCCCTCCTTTCTTCCTTCCTTCCCTCCCTCCCTTTTTCCTTTTTTTTTAATAATGCCAGGATTGAAAGCAGGGCTGCATACAATGCAAGACATGTGTTCTATCCTTGTTCCTGCTTATCCTTTACAGCTGAGATGGGATTTAGGGCTCTAACTTGACCTGGTGGGAGCCTGAGGGCAGTGGAGCACATGGCTGGTATATGGGAGGTTCTGGCTTTAATTCCTGGCACTGCAGACCCCTCCTCTCACAGTAAAACTAGGCACCATCACCACACCCAATTACTACACTGGGAAATAAAATGATGGGCACATATCTAGAAAATGGGTGACCTGCATATAGTGCCTTTGCTTAAATCCACTCCAGGATTTGGCTAGCAGAAATATTGATCCTTCACCTGACCCAGAGCCCCTTCTTCCTCCTTTTTTTTTTTGCTTTATGGTTAAAAGCAAAAAAAAAAATGCTCTGGGGTTACTTTTGGCTCTGCACTCAGGAATTACTTCTGGCAATACTGGGGGGGGGGGCTGAACCCGAGTTGGCTGTCGGCTGCATGCAAAGGCAAATGTCCTACCCACTGTGCTATTGCTCTGCCCCCCCTTCCTCTTTAATGATTTTCCCTCCTATTCTTTGGACATGTACCAGACTTAGAGACTTAGCATGTCTTAGGCTTTTAGGCTTTCCCACTGATTTTTCGGTGGCTTTGTCCCAGATTTTTTTTGTGTTGTGTGTTTTATTTAGGTCTCAGTTGAAATCTCATCTTGAGGACATTGCTGATTGCTTAGTTCTCATCATCCCCTCTCCATTAAAAACTGACCGCATTTTCCTCACTAGTCTTCACTGCTTTCTAAGAACATTCACTTGTATGCTCACCGTTTATGGCTCCAATAAGAACCCAAGTTCTCTCACACAGTGGGAATCTGTCTCTCAGAGTCTAGGTCACATCCTGGCCTGACATGATACATTTTCCAATAGATAACTGTTTCAATGATGAATAACTAATCTCTTGTATTTTAGATCAATTACTGATTCTGCTTGCTATGAAGCCGGCATGTTTATTCATCAGTAACTATAAATCCCCACTTACCATCAGTAAGTTTCTTTACTTTCTAGAGAAAGAGAAAAGCAAAGAATAATCATACTGTCACTCGCTCTTTGTAAGAGATGACTTAACTAAGATTCACAGACTGGCTAATCACTAAGGCCTGATGAAAAGTGAATATTCCTCTAGCCTCCCAGTCACGCATGGTAGAAGTGCCAAAAAAGCCCATAAAATCCTATGGTCTGACATTGGTACATGACAGGACAGATAAGAATGCTTTGTGTCTGCTCCTGACACCAATCTACCTGCTTGTGTGCAGGACCTGTGAATGATATCACAAATATCCAAATGACCCCTGGAATAAAAAGATTCCCCTTGCTTTATGAAAAATAGTATGTTATTTCTCAAAATATTAAAAACAGAACTAAGATATGATCCAATGATTCCATTTTCAGGGCATTATAGTTCGGAAAACACTAATTTGAAAAGATGTATGCACAACTTACAGTTCATTGCAGGACTAAGTATAATAACCAAAATTTGGAAACAAGCACCCAACAATAGATGAGGGGATGAAACAGCTGTGTATATAGTCACAATGGAATACTATTTACTCGCAACATAAAATTGCTCCTTTTGCTACGATATAGATGGAGTGTTTCATGCTATGCAAAGTAAGTCTTAAAGAGAAAGGCAACGACCAGATGATCTCTCTATTGTGTAGTAGATAAAAAAATAAAGCAAAGGAAGAGACAATACCTAAGGTGGGATGTGAAAAGGAAGAACTGTGTGTAAGTGTAGAGGAAAAGTGGCATTTCAGTGGTGGGTGTGGTATAGCAACTGTGCCTCTAAAACTTACATTTACTCTTCTGAAGACTAATGTTATGTCAACAAATAAAAGATGGGGCCAGAGCAATAGCCAGCGGGTAGGGCATTTGCCTTGCATGCGCCGGCCCATGCAGGCCCGGGTTCAATCTCTCTCATCCCATATGGTCCCTGAGCACCGCCAGGAGTGATTCCTGAGTGCAAAGCCAGGAGAAACCCCTGACACTGGAGGGTATGACCCAAAAAGCAAAAAAAAAATAAAAATAAAGGATGGTGGATTCCAACCATTGACACATCATCCTGGTCCCTGTTTTCCCTGGCGTTGTATATGTCTCATAATATTTTTTTTAAATCCCACAAATGAAGGCAGTAATTCTGTATCTGTCCTTCTCCTCCTGACACATTTCACTCAGAATGATACTCTTCATGTCTATCCATATATAGGCAAATCTCATTCTTTTTCCTAATGGCTGCATAGTATTCCATTGCATAGATGTACCATAGCTTCTTTATCCAGTCATCTGTTCTTGAGCACTCAGGTTGTTTCCAGATTTTAGCTATTGGTAATAGTGCTGCAATGAGCATAGAATTGCATTTTTTTTTTTTTTTTGCTTTTTGGGTCACACCTGGCGATGCTCAGGGGTTGCTCCTGGCTCTTCACTCAGGAATTACTCCTGGCAGAGCTCTGGGGACCATATAGAATGCCAGGATCAAACCGGGTTGGCCGTGCAAGGCAAATGCCCTCCCCGCTGTGCTATCGCTCTGGTCCAAACATAGAATTATAGATGGTGTCCGTGTGTGGGATGGAAGGTAGGTAAGAGAGAGAAGGGGCTGGGCCATTTTAACAGTTATAGTTGGAAATAGTAATGCTAGACTAGAACTGAGTATTGAAAGTAGGTAAAGGGATATACTTGATAACCCTTCAGTGTCTCTATTGCAAAACCACATGCACAAAGAGAGACAGAAAGAGAAAGAAAGAGAAGAAAATGCCTTCCATAGAGGAAGGTTGGGGGGATAGACTGGAAATGGGGCACACTGGTGTGGGAAATGTATAATGGTGGAGGGATGGGTGTTGGAACACCATAGGACTGACACCCTATCGTGAACAGCTTTGTAATGGTCTATTGCTCGGTGATTCAATTAAAAAAACCTTCAGAGTTAAAACAAATAAAGCATGGGGGTGGGGCAGAGAGCATTCCTAAGTCTTGACCCTGGATTACAAAGATACACACTCAGGACACCTTACTGGACACACCACTTCTCGTCTCACTACTATAGAATTTTCTCTGAGATTCTCATAAACCCATAGTTTAACAGTGTCTCCTTAGATCTCCTTCTCTTGACTCTCCATCGCATTGTCAGTGATGTGACAGTCATCTCTGTCCAGCTTTACAAACCTCAGCTATGAAGAGAAATGACAGTACTCATGATTAAGATTAGGCTTTGGTGTGGATGTATACAGTCGTAACAGCCATCAAACAAATAAAAACTGTAGAGCACAGGGCCTTCAAGTTTCTGACAGTCCAAAATATCTGGAGAGTCAGCAATTTTTCTATATGCAAGACAAAAACAACTTTCACACCTGCCTATTCTGGGTGCCAGAAAGCCTATGCCTCCTCCCTACAGCCTCCCTGAGGATTTAGGAGTGGCTCACCACTGAGAAATGAACAAGAGAATTTGGCTGTTTCTGGCTTATGGCTGAGTGAAACTCAATTTCAAAAAGGCGCTGTGTTTCTAAGTGTATCCCTCTGCTCTGGCTGGAAAATCCACCACATCTGGAAGTCAGGAAGAAAAGGGAGTCAAACTGAAAAGGAAACAACTGATAATGCAGTAGCAAAGTGATTAGCCAAAATCTTCTAGGAATCTCTTGAAGAAATAATCTCTGCTTGGAATTTGGAATGCCACTCATACTATGTGACCCAAGCAATGAAAAACAGAAAAGTTTTCCATCTATTAGTAAAATGTTCCTATTGTTGCTCAATCGGTTAAATAAAACTAATTGGGAGAGGGGATTAAGATATTTCTCACTACTTTTAAAGGGATGCACTAGTTACTAGTACAACTCACTTCATTATAGGTGATTTTTTATAAGGGTATGATTGGAAACTAGAGAAAGTTTACAATCAATTAACAAATCATAATTTTAAAAAAAAGCATCAGGTCATTCTGCAAATATAGTCTGAGGGCATGTTTCCCACAAGCCACTGCCTCACACGGAACCTGCATCCACAACCTAGTCTCCCCTTCATCACCAGAAGCAGACTGTTCCTTCTCTGGCATTTCTGGGAGATGCTGGGTCCCTTCAGCACAGGAGCAGAGCAAATGGGCGCACTCCTGAAGACACTGCTACTACTGCTGAAGCATCACTTATGATGAGTTATAAATCTTTTTCTTGCTTTATAACAAGGGATAAATGGTATTCATGAAAGATTTCATTTAGTTTCATCAGTCCATAACAACAAAAGCAAATGAAAAAGGCACTAGGGATTTAATCAATAAAACAATCCATAAAAACAACAGAGAACCAATTATTTTCAGTAGACACAGGCTGTTTAGGCGTTAACCAAATGCCAATTAGGCATTTAACTTCCTTTGGGAATTGATTTTCCTCATCCTCTCCTTCCTGTGGTCAGGATACAAACAGTCCTGAGAAATCCCCATTTGGGTAATCCAGTCAGCCTTTCTGTAATTTCCTGGCCCATTTACTCCCTTTGTCTCACTAATGCATTTCCTCACCTGTTCCTGAGTATTTGTCAGCAAAGCTGGAGATTTAACTGGCCTCACTGGGGAGTGTTGTTGACTTTTCAATTGTTCTCAAAGAAACTCCCTCTGTTGTCTTTATTAACCTCCTTTTAGGCCTTGGCCAAGGCTCTTCTCTAAACAAGCTTAAATGCATTCAATTAATTTCTTGTATAGGCTCCTTTAAGGTGATTATGCCTGGAAATCCTCTTTCTCAGTACGGTGTCTCTTTCTTGAACCACATCAAAAACAGTGAACAGTTTATATGAAGCCCCTTTGCCTTTATTTGCTCTGAATAGCTATCAGATTGTTTGGCTTCTATATTCCATTAGAGCAGGTTTCTACTTTTAGGGATTTTGAAGGCAAGAATGTATAAGCTAGTGTTTCCAGCATCCCTGGAGTTCTCCTGGCTGGCAACTTTATCGCAGGGCAGTCTTTCTAAGCCCTCACCTAGAACTCTGTTGAACTTAGTTGTCCAGACAGGCTCTTCTGCAGTTCTCCAACGCCTTGCAGGCACTCTGAAGGAGATGACACCAGAGGCAGAAGAGTTCTGAGGTGTGTAATATCTCAGCTTGGGGGAAAGAGATTTGGAATTGATCCAGCTCTTGTGAGAGACACTGGGCAGGGGGACCCCACCTCTCTGAGGCTGCCCAGGAGGAATCTGTCTCTATGGCATATGGTAACAATTGTTGTGAGCAAAATAACATGAGGATCATTTCTGCGAAACTGACAGAAAACAAGAAACCTCTTGAGCTTAAGAGAGTTAAATACAGAGGCCAAATGTCACACTGGGGGCCTTGTCTAGCTCTCACAACATACCTGATAAAATTCCTAAAAAGGCAGGGTTGAGGCAGTCTAAAAATGTTTCTGTTTTATGGGATGGCTATTGATTGAGACAAAGGAATTGTTCATTTATAGCATAACCTAGCAGGCATGGGAGTTATAGTGTGTCTATGGAATAAGAGAAACAAGATTGGTCATAATGCATAACGATTCTGTGATGCTTGTAGGCTAAAAGCCAGGCTTTGCCTTTCATGCTTTGGCAAAAGGAAAATCAGCTGCACAAAGAAGCTGCATGGAGCACAGTCTAGCAAGTGTTACCTAGGCATTGAACTTATAGATGTCCATAATGGCAAGCTGTCTGCTTATGTCTGTGTATGTAGAGTTAAATTATTTCAAAAGCTTTTAACAGTGAACAATGTTGAGGGAAGCCCAGACTTGACAGTGTCGCAACGTGGAGGCATCACAGACAATGGTGCAGTGTCAGAGGGCACATCTGCAGGGAAGCAGTTGTCCCCCAGGCTGCCAGGTCCTGGCAGGGCAGGATCTGTCCCCTTTGTTCCCAAGTCCCCAGCACCAAACTCAGTTCGGCATCACCGTAGAAAACCAGCCCACAGAGAAGAACTCGAAGCTGAAGTGTTAGAAGAACAAGGCCATGCAGGGGAACAGGGGACAGGGCATCATACAAATCATCATGTATGAGGAAAGGGGTGGGTTGTGACCTGGTCTGCACTGGGTTCAACAGGCAGATGACTGATGGTTTTGGAGTAATGGGCAGGAAGTTTGAGTACCATGAAGGGATAATGTATTTGGTTTTGGTTTTAGTTTTTTGGTTGTACCCGGTGATGCTCGGGGCTTATTCTTGGCTCTGCATTTAGGAATTACTCCCGGTGGTGCTTAGGGAACCATACAGGATACCAGGGATTGAACCAGGGTTGGCCACATGCAATACATGTCCTACCGCCCCATAGGGACCACAGAGTTTTGAGCTGTGTGAATGGACAGGGCCTAGCCACAGAGTGGAAGGTGGTTTGATCATTCAGGCGTGGCTTCCCACCAGACAGGAAGTTGAAAAGGGAAGCAGGTGAGAAGAACCACTACCTGGGGGTAACAGAGGGCCCCTGAAGACTGACATGGATGTGTTGATTCATAAGGACACATTGGTGGGGGGGAACATGGATTTGGGGACTCAGCCTCACTGGCTACACCCTTTCTCCACAAACAAGAGCTCACTGAAGCCCAGGTTCAAAGGCTGATTTGGGAAATTGTCGAGGTTTTGAGCTCACCTTACACCCCTAATTCCAGACTAATAGAGACTTTTCCACACTTCTCTGAGTACAGACCCTCTATTCTCTGTCCCAGTGTGGAAAGAGGCATCCTGATGAAGCACACCAGAGAATCTGCGCTACTCTGGTCCCCAAGTGCTCTGGTGGAGTCCCTGAGAGTTCAAAGATCCCCTAAGTATTATTCAGTTTCAAAGGAAGAGGACAACATGGATGTTAACATTTTATAAATATGTAGGCACATGTGATCTGGATTTCATATGTAGGCTATTCTTTAAACTTCAAAGCAAGGTTGTGATGAGAAAACTGAAGTGCAGAGATGTTATAAGGCCAGTCAAGGTCATACAGCTGAGTTAAGTTGCAGGGGCTAGAATTCAACCTATCTATAATCTTCTCTTTTCTGCCTCATGTCATAGCAGTGGGGAAAAATGTGGCTGGAAATAAAATAAATCTAAATCAAGCCTTAGGAAGCAGATACTTGCCACCTGGCCTGGAGAAGTTCAGTAAAAATGATGCCATAATTTCCTATCTGACTCACTAATAAAGAACTAATAAATATTTTTAGGGAGAGGAAGACATGCATTACCAACAGTCAATATGATAGGGGAAAAGAATACCTGAAATGGTCGAGCAAAAGCTCCCTAAAAAAAGATATTGAGGGGCTGGAGAGATAGTACAGTGAGTAGGGCACTGGCCTTGCATGCTCTGACCTGGCTCAATCCCCGCACCCCATAATGTCCCCCGAGTACATTCTGGAGTAGTTCCAAGTACAGGCCATGAGTAACTCCTGAGAATCGCCAAATGTGCCATCCCATCCAAAAGAATTGTCCATATTGTTTTCCAGAAAGACTGTACTACTAATTGTTGGAAATGTTAATGCCAGACTAAAACTGAACATTTAATGTAGGCAAAGGGATATATATATATGATAACCCCTGGAAAAGTGCCTGCTATAGCGGCAGGCTGGGGGGGAGGGGAGGTAATCTGGGGACATGGTGGTGGGAAATGTGCACTGGTGGAGGGATGGGTGCTGCAACATTGTATGACTGAAACCTAATCATGAACAGCTTTGTAAATTTCTATCTCATGGGTTATAATAAAAAATAATAATTAAAAAATAATAATTAAAAACAGAAAAAAGATGTTCAATCTCCATTTCAAAGGTGTCTATTTCAAAGGCCTGGCAGATGGAGACCCTCTTTGCTAAGATAATCAGCTGTCCCCGGGAGGCTCTAGAGAAACACCTTGCTCCTTCTGCCCACAGTTCCTAGAACCTGCCTAGGCATCCCTGCTTTATCAATTTGACACAAGATATGCATTCTATATTTTTGCCTCTGAAATTCCTAGAGTTGGGGCTGAATGAGTAATAAGGAGTAGGATGTCTGACTAGCTCTAAGTCAAGCCAAGTTTGATCCCCAGCATCCCATATGGTTCCCTGAGCAGTGCCAGGAATAAGCACAGAGCCAGGAGTAAGCCCAGAGCATCTCTGAGTGTGGCCCCCAAACGAAACCAAAACCAAACAAGTAAAATTCCTAGAATTGTCCACACTACTCCCTTCCTGGGACAGGCTAAAATTATTTTTAATCACCATAATACTATTGGCTCAATATATTTCATAGCAATCAAAATTACTTTATGCATTTTAATTTTTAAAAATTTTTGGTTTTGGGGAGAGAAATAGCCCAGCGGGTGAGGGGGTTGCCTTGCCGGCGGCCTGTGCCCGGCCGGGTTCGAATCCCGGCACCCCGTATGGCGAGCACCGCCAGGGGTAAGGTTCCTGAGTGCAGAGCCAGGGGTAACCCCTCGAGCGTCGCTCGGGTGTGACCCAAAGTAAAAATTTTTGGTTTTACTTAAAATCAGCTTTACCTCCCCCAATTGAATTAATGTCTTTTACTGCCCCTCCCAGGACTAACTAACTTGTAGAAGGCAGAGGTTTCCCCCTGAAGCAGCCCAGGTAATATGTGTTCCCCAAGAATGCTAGAGGTAGTCTCTCTCTTTGGAGGCCTCTTCTGTGTCTAAACTGTGTCACTCCTGGTAAATTCTTTTACCACCTCACGGCTTGGGACCAGAGAGATCTGTGTTGGAGCCCCTCTTCCAAATTCTTTAAAGTCTGTTTCTCAAAATGTTATATAGTCTCCTATTAGAGAAATAACCTATAATTAAATTGGCAGATCACCTCATTTTGTCCTGCCTTGGGTTCCCTCAGTTATACCAAGTTCTGACTGGGAGATGTGACAGTACCCAGCCACTACTCAAACATCTACACCCCCTTCTCCCTGTGGACATGGATTTGAGACCATGAGGGATGCTAGGCTGGCACCCTGGCCACTCTCCTCTCTCTGGAGGCTGCCCTCTGCAGCTGGGAGGTTCATGCGCATTTCAGTTCATGCACATGACTTAGGTGGTGATGCTAACACATTACTCACCAGGGTGTTCTCAAGCCTGGCATGGAACTTGTACATTTGTTAGCCATTGTACCCTCTGCTGTGGTACGAGTGCTATTTCCAAATCAGTGCCAGGGCCTCTCTGATGCCAGTGCTACTGGAACCTCTGTTCCATACAAGACAGGATCTGGAGCCACCGAGTCATATCTAAACCCTAATGCTCATCAAAGGATTTCTGGATAAGACTCATAGCCTAACAGACAGTAAGATGAGTGCTCCATGCAGGGTCAATGTGGGGGACTGGATGCTTTTCACCTAGTTAGTGCTAACCACCAGGTGTGGAGGTCTGAGATTGTGTTTGTTCCACCATCTTGCCCAAGTCATACTCTGCTCTCAGGTTTGTGGCAAAGTGACTCTCCAGGGCACTTCTTGGATCACTGCTCTGCTGAGCAGAGGAAGCCTGGATGAAAGGGAAGCCACGGAGCAGCAAAATCTCTTTTCCCTCCTATTTCCCAAGTGGCCACCAGACTGGACTCTGCCTGTGCCGTGTGCAGGTTCAGCTTCCCGGGGGGTCACAAATCCCCCAATGCATCAAAACTTAAAACCAAAGGGCAGATCTGTTGATAGCTCACTGCTGGGTCACCACCTGTCTCAGATTCAGGCTGTCTTTCCCAGGGCAATGAGACATATTCAGGAAAAGCACTTGGGAAAGAGAATCCCCTCCACCTGGATGGTGAAAGACAAGAACAGGGGGCTAGAACTCCTTGACCTTGAAACTGGAGCAAACCAGCCCAGGCCTGCCGCCACCCTCTCCGCCAACTGTGAAGAACAGTAAGAATGTCTCCAACAAACAAGGAGCTCCTTGTTGTTTACTCAGACCAAATATGACTGGAATACTATATGTGTCGTCTGCCAATGCGTTTGCCTTTCTGGCTCACTCTAATCTCTAAAACACCAAAACATGCTCATTAATTCAACTCAGGAAAGAAAACACTATAAGGGGAAAGAAGTTTGTTACTTTCCATTACATTTTAGTCCTCTAGTTAAATTATCATTGTAAAGATATGTGGATCAAGGACAGATCTTCCATGAGGGAAAAAAATATTATATGAGTTCCATTTTGGGAATAAAGGGAGGGAAAACATTACCAGAATAACGAGAAAAGGATTATTCCTTTTAGTTCCAGTTTTCTAAGACAACACAAAATAAGATTTATTATTTGTAAAATATAAGATTTTATCCTATAGACCATAGTCTATACCTGATTTGGCAGGACAATCTCAGGCAGGATAAGGTTGCTGGGGAAGATGGATTTTGGTGGAGGTATTTTTGAACAATTGGAACATTAACTGCATCTGGTAACTGAAAGGCACTCACACACAACACCGTGAGATAAATACTTTGTCAAGAAGGGACAGCAAACGAGAAAAAAAGACAAACAAAAAATCAAGACAAGCATTTCTGTTCGTTGTTAAAGCAATGCCTCTTATCGGTCTTCAGGCTGACTTTCTGGGTATCCAATTACTTGATCCCATCCTTTCTTTCTGTCAGCCTGTTTGATCTAAGTCAGAGGCATGGACTTATTTCTGCATAAATTATGGCATGCCAATTCTGCCAAACCGGATTTGCCAATGAAAAGTAGGGAAGCACGTGGAAGGAATTTTAGTGGAAGATTACTGAACAGTGGAACAGTCTGGGTGTTGGATGCTACAAAGAAAATGTTCTTTAGTTGTATGAGCCAAGGGCACAGAGGGACACTGCAGATCCCTAGCTCCCTCTCAATGCATGATTTGGCACTACAGTATATTTTCAATATTAAAGCTAAGACTTTTTGTTCCATGTCTTATAAGTACATTCCTAAAATACCTGCTAGAGTTTTGCCAATGACAGAGACCTGGGCTTTATGTCTTGGCTAAAGACCCTTTAATAGACCCCAGAAGGTTTTCAAAAAGGAGCTGCAAAAGTTCCTGCTTGAGGAGTTCAGGAGATCTTCAGGGGAGACACTTTTGCCACCCCTGAAGGCATGCTTGGCTGTAGGCCGTGGTGGGTCGGAGGACATGGGTGCCTCTCCTGTTCATCTTTGTGTGGGCGGGCACTATTTTTAAGCCTAGATAAAGTGAGCTGCTGAGTGACCGCCCAGGAGTGCCTGCGTATCTCTGCAGACTG
This sequence comes from Cryptotis parvus, assembly GCA_021461705.1. NCBI lineage: Eukaryota > Metazoa > Chordata > Mammalia > Eulipotyphla > Soricidae > Cryptotis > Cryptotis parvus. The sequence goes on along the minus strand of JAJIBD010026172.1, from coordinate 6,498 downwards.
CTGAGGCCTCAGCAGGAGCTCAGACAGCAGCCAGCCTGCACTGACTGAATGCCTGAATGCGGGTTCCTCACTGCCACCCTGCTGACATTTGTGCAGTCAGACCTCAGGAGACACCTCCAAGGTGCCAGACCCATAGCTACAGAGATACCAAAGCGAAAAGCACCAGGGAGGGGGTGGGGAATAAGGAGCTGGAAGGTGTGAGGGACACAGAATCACTCAGGGGCCTCACAGCAAGGGTGTTTGTACACCCTTGAATGAGAAAACAGGGAGGCAGAGGAAATCACAGCCCCCCATGCACCCCGCACCAGAATTCCAGAGAGTCCAGACAGGTGTGAAAGAAGCAAACAAAGGTGATCATAGAACATTGTGAGCCTGCTCTCCAAGGCCAGGCGGACAAAATCCGCCTCTGGCAGAGAGCAGGGCGCCATCATTATCTACATTGCAGATGGACCACCCAGAAAATCTGGGAGTAATTAGAAGGGAGAAAAACAAATGCTGCCCACCCCAAGCCAGGATGATAGGAGGTGAGGCATCCCAAGATTATCTTCTGTGGGGGAACTCCATAAAAGCTGGGCAGGACACAGGGGCTAGAAAGAGGGAAAGGGGTCAGCAGAACACACTTTCTCACACAATTCATCAGGTAAACCACATTGGACAGACACAAAGTGATGAGAAAAACTATTTTAAAATGTAGAAGGCAGAAATACACACTCTCTCTCCCTCTCTCTCTCTCTCCCTTTCTGTGTTATTCATTTGAACATTTCAAGGGGGAATTTTGTTATTTGGGATACACTTGTTGGTGCTCAGGGATCTCTCCTGGCAGTTCTTGGGGACTGTATTCAGTGCCAGGGATTGAACCAGAGATCTACTTTCTGCAAGACAAACATCATAAATTTGTATATCTCTTTGGCGTTAAAAGTGAATTTTGAATAGGATAAGTGAGCTTTGTTATTGTTGTTTATTTTTTTTTGGCTATATCTAGTGATGCTCAGGAGTTACTCTGGTCTCTGTACCCAGGAATCACTCCTGGTGGTGCTCAAGAAAACCATAATTGATGCAAGGGATCAAACTCAGGTTGACTGCATGCAAGGCAAGGCAAGCACCTATCCTTCTTACTATCTCCCTAGAATAAGTGAGATTTAAAAATGTCATTTTTCCTGTTTGTTTTGTTTTGGGGTTACATCAGTGATGCTCAGGGCTTACTCTTGGCTTTGTGCTTAGAGATTATTCCTGTTGGTGCCTATGGGACCATATGGGATGCAATGGAGATCGATGTGGGTTGGCGTGTGAAGACGAGCTCCTTACCCACAGAACTCTTTCTCTTGCTTCTGACATTCCTTCTTTATTTTTTTCAATTGTATCACCATGAGATACAGCTACAAAACTGTTCATTATTGGGTTTCAGTCAGACAATGTTCCAGGGACCATCCTTCCATCAGTGTACATTTCCCACTATCAATGTCCCTAGTTCTCTCCCATTATCCTCCACCCCCAAGCAATGAGGGTTCACAGATAGTCCATAGCTTCAGGTGGCACATGTTCTTACAGAAGACTGGCAGAGACAGCAATCCTGCCGAGGGTCAGGTCAAAGGCTGTAGGGGTCTATATTGTATCAGAAACTCTAACACTCCCTGACTCACATGATCATCATTCTGTTTTCTATTACTGAAACAGGGCATCATTTTCTACTCCCAAACCAGGCAGCAAATCAAGAGCTAAAACAGAATGCAAACACCATCTCCAGATCTTATGGAAAATATACAGTCCTCCAAACAGAGTGAGGTTTATCCCTGCACTCCATCCTGAGCCCCAGCTGCCCCTGGGGAAATGCATCTACATCACTGCTGTATCCCAAATCCTGCTCATCCTCCAAGTCCTATTTTCCCACCCTGTTTTCCAATGTGTGCTCAATCTTGATCTCTCAAGCCATATGGTTGGGCACTCTTCAACATATCCTCTCTGCTAGCTGGGCCAGGCCTGTTTTCAGACCCTCAAGATGAGGGCCTGACCACATTAGAGCAAATCTGGTAAGGTGCGTGTTTAGCCACAGTCTATAAACATTTTCCTCTCGAACCTTTGAAAGGAGACTTTTGCTTTGAAATGTTCACTGAGAAATGAGGGAACGCTCTTCAGCAATACTGTTTATTTGCATCTTCTCAAGGTATCACGAGTCTGAAAGCATTTATCAACTATGATGAAACGTTCTATGTTTATTAAGCTTAGCAGTAATTAAGATTGGTGTGCAGTCTTTACTCTGAAACTTTCAGAGACTTCCCCTATTTGTAGGGCCCAAGAGTATTGTCTTGTCTGTCTGTCTGTCTATCTATCTATTTATTTTGAGGTCTCAACCATTTTATAGGCCCCGAGAATCTAGCATGTGCTAAACATCTGATGGATAGAATAACCCCATCTCAGGCCTTCACTTATGTGCTCTCCTGTGTAATGATTACATATAGTCCATTTACTGACTTGACCTGGCCCCAAATAATCATTTTAAGCTATCAAAGACTTATTTTTTCTTGTCAACTGATAAAAGTTTTTATAATGTCTGACTTTGACCATTCAATGAGTGCTAACAGATTCAATTATTGAAAAATTGACATAAAACCATGCAAAAGTCACAACTTTAACAATATACTGTGCAACCCTTTTCCCATAATAGCTATGTTATTTGAAATTATATTACTAGTAGTCTAGGAATGAGTTTTCCTTTAATAAAAGAAAGATTTTCTTTGCTGAGAGATGAAGAAATAAAGATATATATATATATAAGATATATATATGTATGTATGTATGTATAGAGAGAGAAAAAGAAAGAAAAATGCCTGCCACAGAGGCAGGCTGGGGGAAAAAAGGGCTGGGAATCTGGGGACATTGGTGGTGGGAAATGTGCACTGGTGGAGAATGGGTGCTGGAACACTGTATGACTAGAAAAGCAATTATGAACATTTTTTTGAAGTAAAAACAGGTTTTATTAAGGAGGTTGTAGGAAAGGGGAAGAGGGAAATATGAGAGAGAGAGTACACATCTCAAGAGGGGGAGATGCAGTCAACACACGTAGCTCGGGCACCATAGTGCTGGGCCATGTGGGCTCAAGCAGCACATTAGCTCAGGCAGCATGTGTGCCCAGGCAGCATGTGCACCAATTACGAACATTTTTTGTAATTGTATCTCATGGTAGCATAACAAAATTAAACAGCTATATAATAAAACACATAGTGTCTAGTTTCTAAAGGTTTTGAACAGCTAGATTTTCACTTCATTTGCAGTTAGCTAGTTATTTCTTTCTAAGCACTTCCGGCAGAGCTGAGTATCTAACTTTCAGATTTTCTGTGGAGCTACTGGAGCAAGACCATCTGATTATCCTACAGCATTCTTTCTCCCAGTTTTTCTTCCTCTGTCACTTTTTGACCAACTAGTCTGATAACATTTTTTAAAACATTTTTTTTTGTGTACTTTTTTTTTTTTTTTTTTTTTGCTTTTTGGGTCACACCGGCGATGCTCAGGGGCTTCTCCTGGCTCTGCACTCAGGAATTACTCCTGGCTCAGGGGACCATATGGGATGCCGGGATCGAACCGGCGGCGGCACAGGTACGTGCAAGGCAAAAACTACAACACTGGTTCTCGCTCCGTCCCCAGTTTGATAACATTTTAGCGTGTGGTTAAAAAAACTCCCGACAAACATTTAAGGAGGACCTACTACCAGTCATTTTCAAGCTCTTCCAGGAAATAGAAGAAACAGAAAACACTCCAAAACAGCTTCTACGAGGCACATATCACCCTGATACCCAAAGCAGGGAGAGACAACACAAAGAACATGGATGCTAAGATCTTCAACAAATTACTAGCAAACAGAATCCAAAAGACTCATCAAGAAGATTATACATCATGACCAAGTAGGATTCATCCCAGGAATGCAAGGATGGTTCAACATTACGCAAGTCAATCAACATAATACATCATATCAAGAAGAGAAAAAAAAAAACCATATGATCCTATCAATAGACGCAGAGAAAGCATTTGACAAGATCCAGCACCCGTTCATGATTAAAACCCTCCAGAAAATGGGGATTGAAGGGACTTTCCTCAAGATAGTTACAGCCATCTACCAAAAGCCCACAGTGAGCATCATTCTCAATGGGGAAAAATTGAAAGCCTTCCCCTGAGATCAGGGACAAGACAAGGTTGCCCACTCTCACCTCTTTTTATTCAATATAGTACTGGAAGTACTTGCCATAGCAATCAGAGAAAAAAAAGGACATCAAAGGGCATCCAGATAGGCAAGGAAGAAGTCAAGCTATCATTATTTGCAGATGACATGATATTATACCTAGAGAACCCTAAACTCTCTACCAAAAAACTCCTAGAAACAATAGACACATATAGTAGAGTGGCAGGATACAAAATCAACACCCAAAAAAGTGGCTTTCCTATATACAAATAACGAAAAGAAAAAAGGGATATTAAGGAAACAATTCCATTCACAATTGTGCCACAGAAAATCAAATACCTAGGAATCAACTTACCCAAGTGTGTAAAGGACCTGTACAAAAGAAAACTACAAGACACTGCTCCAAGAGATAAAAGAGGACACAAGGAAATGGAAACATATTCCCTGCTCATGGATGGGGAGAATCAACATTGTCAAAATGGTAATACTCCCTAGAGCTCTGTACAGATTCAATGCAGTCCCTATGAGGATACCCATGACATTCTTCAAAGAAATTGACCAAACGCTCCTGAAATTTGTATGGAACAATAAACCCCCCAAGGATAGCTAAAGCAATCCTCGGGAAAAAAGAAGATGGGAGGCATCACCTTTCCCAACTTCAAACTGTACTACAAGGCAGTAGTAATTAAAACAGCATGGTATTGGAATAAAAAACAGACCTGTGGACCTATGGAATAGAATTGAGTATCCTGACACCCAACCTCAAACACATGATCATTTAATCTTTGATAAAGGTGCAACGAGTCTAAAATGGAGTAAGGAAAGCCTCTTCAACAAGTGGTGTTGGGAAAACTGGGCAGCAACATGTAAAAAAATGAATTTGGACCTGTGTCTAACACCATGCACAAAAATCAGATCAAAATGGATTAAAGATCTCAATATCAGACTTGAATCCATAAAGTACATTGAAGAAAATATAGGAAAAACCCTCCACGACATTGAAGCTAAAGGCATCTTCAAAGGTGAAACATCACTAACAAAGCAACTAGAAGAAAAGATAAACATATGGGACTACATGAAACTAAAAAGCTTCTGCACCTCAAAAGAAACAGTGACTAAGATACAAAAGCAGTCCACAGAATGGGAAAGAATATTCACCCAATACCCATCTGATAAGGGGTTAATATCCAGGATATATCAGGCACTGGTAGAACTTTACAAGAAGAAAACAAACAACCCCATCAAAAAATGGGGAGAAAGAAATGAACAGAAACTTCAGCAAGGGAAGAAATTCGAATGGCCAAAAAACATATGAAAAAATGCTCATCATCACTAATCATCAGAGAGATGCAAATCAAAACAACAATGAGATACCACTTTACACCACAGAGACTGGCACATATTCAAAAAGCAAGAACAACAAGTGCTGGCGTGGATGTGGGGAAAAGGGGACACTCATCCATTGTTGGTGGGAATGCCGGCTGGTACAGCCTTTCTGGAAAACAATATGGACTTTCCTCCAAAGACTAGAAATTGAACTCCCATTTGACCCAGCCATACCACTCCTGGGAATCTACTCTGGGAAACCAAAAATACGCAGCGGAAACACCATCCCTACTTTTATGTTCATAGCAGCATTATTCACAATAGCCAGAATCTGGAAGCAACCAGAGTGCCGAAAATCGATGACTGGATAAAAAGCTTTGGTACATCTACACAATGGAATACTATGCAGCTGTTAGGAAAAATGAAGTTATAAAATTTGCCTATAAATGGATGGACATGGAGAAGATTATGTTGAGCGAAATTAGCCAGAAGGAGAGAGACAGATACAGAATGACTGCATTTATTTGCATAACATAAATATATATGTACATATTATGATACCAATATCAAGGTCAAGTGAAACATATATCAGGAGGTCTTGTCAAAGGTGGAAATTATCACAAGCGTGTGGGAGTCAGAGGCTAGGTAAGACAGAAAATGGAACAGTGTGCTAATAATTGTCGAGGGTACTAATGCCAACCTAGAACTGAGCATTAAATAGAGGCAAAAAGATACACATGACAACCCTTTAGTGTATGTTCTGTAATCCATAGTCTGGAGGGGAAGGAAAAGAGAAAGAGAGAGAAAGGGAAAGAAATAAAGAACCTGCCATGGAGGAGGGGCTGGGGGAGGGGAGGGAACCGGGGGCGTTGGTGGTGGGAGATGGGGCACTGGTGGAGGGATGGGTGCTGGAACACTGTATGACCAAAACCCAAATATGAACAATATCTTTTTATTTGTATATCTCACGGTGGTATAATAAAATACTTAAAAAAATCTTA